>RJWM01007329.1:0-78723 GCA_004363535.1 Dasyprocta punctata
ATTTGCCTTCCTCTACTCACTCTTTTATTTGAAGTCAGCTCAGCTGCCTGTGGAATAGCACTGGGGAAGTTCAAAGGTGACTCCAATAAGGTGCTTGGCATTGCAGCAGCCACAGTAACTCAGAATTATAATACACATAAGAATAAGTACAGGAGTGATGATCTGGAGAGTGAGAGGATTTTCAGGGTGGAGTTGATTCCGGCTAAGGATGGCCCAGGAAGGCTCCAAAAAGGAAGTGGACTAGGGATGGGCTCCCACCAGAGGAGGGGCTCAGGGAGACAGCCTGCCTGGCAGGGAGGTCACGGCTTGGGCTAGAGATGATCAGCCCCACTCTGGAGGATAAGAAGAGCCCTATGAGTGGGGCAGAGAAGGAGGGAAAGAGTAGTGGGGAAGGGATGGGAAAGGTGGAAGCCTGGAGACTGGCTACACCTGAGGAAGAGAAGAGGCAGAGTCCAGGAAGGGACCAAGAAAATGACTGTGAGAGACTAAAGGAGAACTAAGGGTGCAGAGGCAGGAGAGACCAGGCACGAGAGGATTTCTCAAAGGAGCGGCTGCCAAGCATAGCTGTGAGAAGAATAACAATTTATATCAATGGACTTGTCCTATGTGCCCAACATGGCCCAAAAGCACCTAACCAGACCAAGAGGGCACAGACTTAGAACTTTACCAGACATGACCAGGGTCAGGGCTCTTTACTCCGCACATGTTGAACTGCAGAAAGCCTCAAGCTTGCCTTTTCCCATGGGAATTAAGAACCCCCTAGACACATCACAAGTGAGAGATTTCAGTAGACGCTTGTAATAAAAGAAAGTAAAAGTAACAAGTTTAGCATCTCCTCCAAAATATTGGCAGTTGTCTTAGTCATTTTCCTTGTTGTTAGAAAAAATATCTGACACCCACAATTTAAAGGAGGGGAATTTTCTTTTGACTCATGACTACAGCAAGAAGACACAGGCAAAGGGTCTGGCAGAAGAAAGCTGCTTATGCCAGGAAGCAGAGAGAGAGAGGAAGGAGTCCAGGAGGGTGATGCACCCCAGTGACGACCTCTGCAGACCAGGACCCACCTCCTCCCGGCAGGTCAGTGTTGCACTCCCATGGTCCAGTCCCCTCCCGAAGTCCCGCCTGTGGCCTCCAGGTATGTGAGGCTCTTGGAAGACATCTAGATGTCAGCCACAGAAGAAGGGAATATGCAGCAACCTAAGAAGATCACAAGACTTTCTTTAAATATGGAAGCTGCTTAAACATTGTTAGCTTGGAATATGAGCTTGAAAATTTGAGACAAGATTCCTATGAAGGCCTTGGGGTGAAATGAAATCAGAGGACAATAGAAAGGGATAAAGGAAGGACAAGATGAGCCTTAAGTAAGTCTGGGGCACAAGCAGAGGAGTTGTGGGGTCTCCACGGATGGTCTCCTCTTCCTACTAAAGATCGCTAACAAAACAGGCTGGAAACCCAAAACAAAACAGAGTTCCTATAAGTCAGTTGCCTGGAAAAGCTGAGCCCACACAGTAGAGATATCCCCTTGGAACACCTGAGAAGTATATTTGGGGCCCGGAAAACAGCAGGAAACAACACTGCCATGGAGTGAAATGGAATCAGTTTTTGAAAGTAAATCATCCCTAAGACAACAAAAGCAGGCTCACATTCCACCTTAGTGCTCAGACGTCTTACCTTACTGATTTTTGGCCGAGCAAACAGCAGGCCAAATAGCTTGGACGCCTATACACCACAGAGACCACTGATAAATTAAAAGTCACCTTGGCAGAAGGCATCATTCTGAATGCCCATGGTGTAACAAAGGTTCTTTGTAGCACGAACCCCACAAAGCAAGGTCTGCACACAGGAGCTTCCAAATTAGTCAGACAGCAGAGAGAGAGGGCAGGAAAATTCTCACTTACTGACATTTCATCTGCACTTCCTAATTGCCTGTAGAGCAAAGTATGGTGAAATGAGAGCAGGCTTCTTGGGCTCTGACAGCCCTGGGATTAAATTTGAGTCCCTACTTACTAGTGGTAGCTTTTTGCAAGTTTTTAGTCTCTTTTACCCTAATCCGTAAAATGAGGGTATATAATACTGTTATGGTTTGTGTCTGGATTTCCCCCAAAGCCTCATACAGTCATGGGGTTTGGGGCTTTGAAAGCTGTTGAATCCAGCATTTATGATTGGTTCATTGTATAGTGCTGGAATTGGTGGTGTGAGCACTGCACATACACACATACACACATACATACACACACACACACACACACACACACACTGCCAGGGGCGGGTAGCTAGCAGACAATATAAGGAGGGACAGAGGCATGCTTTTCCCATTTTTTCCTTTTTTTTTTTTTTTTTTTTTTTTTTTTTTGTTCTTATCACCTTTGGTACCTTCTGTCACCAAGAACAGCTGACCCTATGCCATGCCACCCTGCCTTGGAGCCTGCTGAGCATGCACTGAAATGTCCATGAATTGTGAGCTAAATAAACCTTTCCTTCCTTAATTTTGGGTGTTAGATATTTTGTCTCAGCAATGAGATAAAAGTAACTAAGACAAATACCTACAGCATGAAACTGTCAGAAGTGGATGGCAAGACATATTCCCTTTCCTTCCCCTTCACTGCCTGTCTAGACACTTTGACAATCTCTAATTCTAACTTGGGGAAAAGAGTCTATTTATTATATCCATCAAGTCTGGTGTTTGTTTGCTTTTGCTTTTATTTTTGAGACAGAGTCTGGCTATGTAGACCAGGCTGGCCATGAACTCACAACAATC
Organism: Dasyprocta punctata; assembly: GCA_004363535.1. NCBI lineage: Eukaryota > Metazoa > Chordata > Mammalia > Rodentia > Dasyproctidae > Dasyprocta > Dasyprocta punctata. The sequence goes on from RJWM01007329.1 coordinate 2,759, forward strand.
CTCTTGCCTCAGCCTCCAACTGCTGGAATTACAGGCATGCACCATCATGTCCAAGTTCCATCAAGTTTTGTATGGTCATCTCTCAAAGCTTTCGGCCTGACTTTAAAAGTCATGAAAGCAGAGAAAGAAATTACGGGAGATAATTCAAACACAAATGTGGGAAAACCATTAAGATACCTGACCTGCCTGGTGGAGCCCCACGTGTATTTCCAGATCTCCTGCTCATTACCACCACCTCCAAGCAAGCTCTCCAAGCAGCTGAAGAGAGACCTGACAGAGAAGGTGAACCCTGCTAAAGAAATTAAAATCAGGCTTTATGGTGCCCTCTGGCAATGACGTAGGTTACACTGCCTCCAAGCCATCAAAGGTGGTGTCAGGAGTTTGTTTCTAGAAAGACCTGGGACATAAGATCACTGCTACAGAGCTTCACTGAGTGAGGCATGAAACTAATGATCACAGCACAGCTCTACCATAGGTTTCCCAGTCACAAAATTCTCAACATTGAATTCTTTGGCACCATGAAAATACTGAAAGTAACCTGCCTGTAAGAAGTACATACTGCTTCTGCAAGAAAGTGGAGCTATGTGAGTGGACAATGACAAGGCCCCCCTGTATCTCTCCTGTCCCTCCTACCCCAGGGATGGCCTGGCCTTCCTCCCAGCCAGGGCCCACCTGGACCCTAGCTCTGTGCCTCTATCCTGCCCTGGGATGTCCACACAGCAATCTCCCAGTGCTGTCCTGCACATGCAAGTTTTCTCTCTCTTGATCATCTCAGTCATGTTACAAACATGCTGTTATTTCTGAGTTCTTCAAAATAACCCTCTGCTGAGTTAGGCACAGTGGCACACAACTTTATCCCAGCACTTGGTAAACTGAGGCAGGAGGATCACTGTGAGTTCAAGGCCAGCCTGAGTTACATAGTGAGTTCTAGGCCCGTTTGAACTATACAGAGAGACTCTGACTCAAAAAGCAAAACAAAACAAAACGAAACAACAATAACAACAACAAAACCCTCAACAAAAACGCTCTCTTCTGAACCCACTTTCTCTTCTAATACACCCAGTTTCCTGCTTCCATTAAGAAGGAAACCCTTTGAAAGAAGCTTCCATGCTTTGGACCTCCAGTACCCACAGGAGGCAGGTATGAGCCCTACTTCTTTGCTGCACTGAGAGTCATGAAACTTAGGCCTGCACTGTTGTTAAACCTGGTGGAACTTCTCAGACTTTATGCTAGGGGACCAATCGGGAGCATAGGATGAAGCCACATTCTCTGCTCCTTGAAACACTTTCCTCTCTTGGCTTGCAGGTTTCCTGAGGTTATTTGTACTTCACTACTCAGCAACATCCTCACTTTTCCTTCCCCTGAGCTCAGTCCTTAAGTACTTCACTTGTCTCATTACATTTATGCTCTTGGAAAACTTTTCCAGTCTTATGGTTTGAAGATCATCTCAGGGCTTATGACTCCCAAAATTGTATCTTTATGCTAGAGTTTTGCCTTAAATTTATAAAACCATCCACCCACTCAATATCTCCAGTTGGATATCTAACTGGTCACTCAAACGTAACATGTCCAAAATTGAGCCTCCATTGTTCTCCCCGAAACCAGACTTTCCTGTAGTCTCCAACTAATGGATATACCATTCTTTCAGTTATTTCCACCCAAAAGTGTTAAAAGTAATCTGGTTCTTTCCCCTCTCTCTCTCCCTGTATAGCTCTGTGGTCTAATGCTACCAGGTCTGCCTTAGAGACACATATCACATTTGCATTGTTCACATGACTCTCCTGCCACCATCCTGGCCCAGTGCTCCATCACTTCTCACGGCAGTGGCCATCTAACTAGTCTTTCTGCTTCTCTACACCTGGCCCCAGTCAGCCTCCTCTCAGTCAATTAGGGCTAAGATTACAATGTAGAGTCTGGTCGTAATGCACCTGTACTCAAAACCTTCTGGAGCCTTCCTATCTGGTTCAGAACAAAAACCAAACCTCCTTTAGCTCTCGACTCCATTGCTACTGATGTTTACTCAATCACACCAGTGACACTATGTTTACTGTTCTTCACGTGCATCTGGGGTGTGTTTCTGCCCCATGACCTCCTCATTTTCTATTTCCTTTACCTGGATTTCTTCTCCTCCAGATTCTTTATGACCAAATTCCTCACTTCCTTAGTTACTCAGATACAACCATGTCAAGAAGCCAGTCCTATTTTCCCCATTCATTTTCCCCTCTCCTTAACATTTATCATCATTATGCAACTATATATTTTAGTTCCCTCATTGTCTTAGTTACTTTTTTCTTGTTGCTAAGACAAAATACCCAACGCCCAAAATGAAGGAAGGAAAAGTTTATTTAGCTCACTGTTTGTGGAGGTTTCAGTTCATAATCAGTTGGCTCCAAGGCAGGGTGTCATGGCACCAGGGCAACACTTCAAGGCAGCAGCAAGCAAAAGTATCCAGAGCAAAAAAGGGCAAGAGAAAGCTTCTTTTCCTCCATTATATTGTACACAGGACCCCTCCTCCCCACCAGGGTAGGTGTAGCACTCACAAATCTCCTTGCCTTCCTTTGCACAGGATGAGGATATTTACAAAGTAAGAATCCTGGCCCCCTGCTTGGTCTCTCAGTTAAACTTCTAAACTTCTCAAGTTGACACAGTGTAGGAACCATAACACTGGTTTATTGTCTTCTCAACTAGAATAAATGTCCTAAAAGGTTAAACATTCTTCTCTGATTTATTTACTCTTCCAGCTCCTAGGATAGTGTCCAACATGTAGCATTTGTTGAAAGATTGAATAAAAGAGATTGTAATTTTGTGATTTTTAAAGGTATTTGAAGGGAAAGGTGGCAGAAATCTAGTGATCTAGAGTGCATAAACCCAAGCCAGATTGGGAATGTGTTATCAAGTAATAAATTCATCCACTGTGCTCAGGAGTGAGATTATCAACCATGGCAGTTTCTCAGTCACATTCTTTTTTTTTTTTTTTTTTTTTTTGTGGCACCAGGGATTGAACTCACAACCTCGCACCTGCCAGGGTAGATGCTTAAGCCACTGAGCCAAACTCCCAGCCCCTCAGTCACATTCTGATACAGGCCTTTAGCCAGAGTGTCCCATTGCCAATGTCGAAAATGTTAAAAGTGAAACTGGTGGTAACACTACTAAGTGACGCTAATATAGGAATGATAGAGGAGCTCCAAATGATACAGGAGAAATATTGTAACTCCCAAACTGCTGGATGTCTGGTACACTGATTTCATGCTCCCCAAAATAACAGCATGAATTCTAAGGAATAACAAAGACAAAGAATTGAAAAAAAATACGACTCTCCATATTTTACCTAACTCAAAAATCGACATCTGAAATAAATAGAAGTGTCTCAAATGAAGAAGTAGAAACATCAAATAAATATATGTAATAATGTTCAACATCACTGATCATTCAAGAGATACCAATTAAAACAATACTGATATTTTATCTCACTTCAGAAGAATGGCAAATATCAAAAAATCAATCAATAACAAGTCTTGCCCAGGCTATGGGAAAAATGGAACACTTCTCTGCTATTGGTGGGAATTACAGACATCAGTGTGGAGACTCCTCAAATACTAGGACTAGAGGTCTCATATGACCCAACTATTCCCCTTCTTGGTATCTTCCCAAAAGAATTAAAAGTATCATACCACAGCAATATATGCACACCCGTGTTTATAGCAGCACAGTTTGTACATGAATCTTGGAAATATTCCCAAATGCCCATCAACTGATGAATGGATAAAAAAGATTTTTTAAATATATATATGTACAGTGGAGTACTATCAATCATAAAGAAGGATAAACTAGAGACATTTCTAGGTAAATGGATAGACGTTGATACCATACTTTTAAGTGAAATAAATTGGACAAACATGTAAATATCACATTGTCTCTGTGGTGTGAGGAACTGAAAGTGTAAATAAGAACCAAAATGTTTAATAGATATCATGAAGTAGGAAGAAATTGTTCAAAAGGAAAAGGGAACTAGGGAGGAGGGAAAGGGAAAGGAAAAATGAGAAAAGAAGGATAAAATAGAAACAAAGCCATTATAAATGAGGGGAAGAGAGGTTGAAGGGAGGGAAGGAAAATGTGGGAAAAAGAGAAACCAAGATACATCATGTACAGGTACAAAGTCCCTCTGATGGATGTGATCATTATGTATATCTTAATTGTACCAATAAACACAATAATATATGAAAAAATAAAGGGAGTAGTAAGCAGCAGAGAAAACAGCCTCTCTGGGACCCACCATGTAGACATGAGAATATACCCTCTTGAGGAAGACAAAAAGGAGGGAAATGGGTCCCTTGGACCCAGGAAATGTCTGAAGTCTAACTTGAAGCCCACAGAGAGAGTGAAAAGAAAAACTTCAATGAAGAAGAAAGTGGTAGCTGGTAGTGCCTTCTCCTGGAGCCAGACTTACTGCATGAGGGGAGCTATTGGAACCTGGGAACTCATGGTCACAGTGTCAATGGTGGCTGGTGACCCTGGGGGCCTCTGTGGAGTGATTTGGCAGTGGAGGAAAGTGGCAGACATGGAGGACTGTGCTGGTTGGTAGTGAGTGCAGAGGACTCAATCCTCCTGTGGGAAACAGTGATTGGCTGGTAGCAATTTTGGAGTTGGACCGGATAAGCCTGGAACCAGAACTGTTGCCAGCTTCCTCCTGCAGCTCCTAGCTAGGTGCAGACCCTTGGAAATTGCTTGGACTGCGGTGAGCAAAATTAGTCTGTTCTTGGGGCAGCCCTGCTAAAATTGTCTACTACTCCATCATAAAGCAACTGCTGGCTTGCAGGGATATAGTGCCACAATTTGAGATGCTGTCTCCACAGGCTGTCTACTGGTGACGCCAGAGAGAATCTTGGAAGTGGACTTTTTTATTTGTTTGTTTGTTTTTGTTTTTCTTTCCCTCTTGTTTTTTATTTTTATTTCTTTTTTATTGTTTTTCTTTTTCTTTTCTTTTTCTTTTTTTTCTTTCTTTTTTCTTTTTTCTTTTTCTTTGTGAGTGTGGTTTCTGGCCTCCTTGTGGGTGTGGTTTTGTTCTGTTCAACCTTTTGTCTCTTTTAGCTCTCTTTTCCTTCAGTCTTCTGCATCAGTTTCCCCAAGTTGGTGGGACCCATCTTTGTCCTCCAACTTGCTTATTGTCTCTTTCTCTTTTCCCACTTCTCTGTCTTCTCCTTAATCCATTTTGGGTACTGACTCTTGAGGACAGAATTGACATATTGTGGACTTACATATTGTATGTGATTGCTTTGCATTCTGTTGCATGGTCACAAATTCAGTTTATATGGTTGAGGGTTGCAAATCAGGGGCTGGCTGTTTAATGTTTTGTTGGCTGTGTTTGGTGCTGTTGGTACTACTGCAGCCAAAATTAACATGATTGTTCTGGATAGCTGTTGGCCCTGATGGTCCAGGACTGACATTTACTGGGGGTCACAGAGAGTGCTGAGGCATGGTGCCAAAGAAACAGGGACTGGGCTAGGTGAACAATAGCTTCTCATCTCTAACAAACTGAGAAGGTGGGATCTTCCAACAGACTCAGAGTCCAGGAACCAGCTACACCTGGAAGATACCTCAGAGAAGTGATCATCATCTGTATATTCTTAATACCACCAATAAAGCAAACCACCATAGACAACTAACAAGGATCACTCTAGGAATTAAACTAAAAAGGAAAAGAAATGAGAAGACACTTAAACAAGACACAACCTCAGACACCCAGTTCACCAAAGGCAAACCCAGGGGGCAACGAGGCTGGAAAATCCAAAAGCCCCCTATCATGTCTCTCCAAATTGGTAACAAAGCAATTGAATGAGGTTCTGGAAAAAATGAAATCAGAAATAATCTCTCAAATAACCACAGAGATTACCAAAATACACAACATGTTTAGTAATGTTAGAGCAGACACAGGCAAAAAAATAAATGAACTTAAGCAAATTATGGAAGCACAGCATAGGAAACAAATGGATTTCATAAAGCAGATTCAAGCAGATATCCAGGAGAATAAAAACTCCATTGAAAGTATTCGAAGAAGATTAGGCCAATGTGAGGACAGGTTCTCAGATATTGAAGACAGGCTTGCAGTTAGTGATGAGGAAAAGAAAGATTTCTCAAAACTAGCAAGAGAACATCAGAAATCAATCCAACAGCTGCTTGATGAGACAAAGAAGAATAACTTAAGATTAATTGGAGTCAACAAACAAGCAAGACATACCACAAATGACATTAAAAACATATTCACAGACATTGTGACAGAAAACTTTCCTGGTAGAGAAAAAGAATTTGACATACAAATAAGTGAGGCACATAGAACTCCAATTAGCAATCATAAAAAAAATCTACTTCCAGACATATCATAGTAAAGAGTCCAGAAATTTAACACAGGAATAAAATCTTAAAAGCTATTAGGGAAAAGAAACCAATCACTTCTAAAGGAAAACCCATCAGAATTACAGCTGACTTCTTAGCACAAACTCTCAAGTCAAGGAGAATTTGGAAAGCTGGGTGTGGTGGTGCCCGCCTTTAATCCCATCACTTGGGAGGCTGAGGTAGGTGGAGCATTGTGAGTTCAAGGCTGGCTTGGGCTACAACATGAGCAAGGCCGGCCTGAACTACATAGTGCAACCCTGCCTCAAAAAAAGTGGGGCTGGGAGTTTGGCTCAGTGGCTCAAGTGCCTGCTTGGCTGGCACGAGGTGGTGAGTTCGATTCCCAGTACTGACCAAAAAAAAAAAAAAAAGGAGAGCTTGGAGTGAAGTACTCCAAATTCCACAGGAAAACATGTTTCAACCCAGATTGATGTATCCTGCAAAACTATCTTTCAAAATAGATGTAGAAATAAGATACTTCCAAGATAAAGAACATCTGAGGAAATTCACGACCACTAAACCAGCACTCCAAAATGTTCTGAAGGACATTTTAGAAAGAGATAATAAGGACTACAACTCCAACAGAAGGAATCCACCAGGAAAGGTAAACAATTAGAAGGAAGGAAAAAAGAAAAAAAGGGAGGGAGCCAATAATAGGAAAATAACATGAAAAGGATAGGTCAATACATGTCAGTTTCAACCATTAATGTTAATGACTCAATTCACCAGTCAAAAGACATAGACTGGCAGAATGGATCAAAAAGCAAGATCCAACAATATGCTGTATACAAGAAACACATTTAATTCAAAAAGAAACTCATAGACTGAAAGTCAAAGGATAGAAAACAATATTCCATGCAACAGGAATTCAGAAAAGAGCAGGTGTTGCTATTCTATTTGCAGATAAAGTCAATTTCAAGCCAAGACTGATTGAGACAAAGAAGGTCACTATATTTTGGTAAAGGGAACAATCCAAGAGGAAGAGATAACAATCGTAAATATATATGCAACAAATATTAGTGCATGCAGTTATATAAAACAATTGTTAATGGACACAAAAAATCAAATAAGCCTTAACACAATTGTATTGGGAGACCTCAATACCCCGCTGTCACAAAAAGATGGATCAACTAGACAAAAAATCAATAATGAAATGTTAGAACAAAATCAAACTTTTGAACAAATGGACTTGGTAGATGTTTACAGAGTCTTCCAATCCACAACATCAGAATACACATTCTTTTCATCTGTACATGGGACATTCTCAATAACAGACCATATACTGACTCATAGAATATACTTAAGTAAATGTAAAGGAATTGAGATTATCCCATGCATACTATCAGACCACAGTGCAATGAAATTGGAAATCCATGCCAAAGGAAACCACAAGAACTTCATCAACACATGGAAATTAAATAGCACCCTACAGAACAATCAGTGGGTCACAGATGAAAATAAAGAAGAAATTAGACAGTTTTTGCCGTTGAATGACAATGACAGTACAACACATCAGAACTTGTGGGATACAATGAAAGCAGTCTTAAGAGGGAAATTTATAGCAGCAAATACCCATATCAAGAAAACAGAGCAAGCTCATATAAGCAAACTTAATGTTTAACCTTAAACTTCTAGAAAAAGAAGAGTAGGCTAAACCAAAAGCTCATACAAGGGATGAAATTATAAGGATCAGAGCAGAGATTAACATACTGGAGACTAAAAAAATACAAAAAATCAATGAATCGAACAGTTCATTCTTTGAAAGATTAAATAAAATTGACAAACCCTTGGCTAACTTTATCGAAAAAAGGAAAGAAAAGACTCAAATCCATGCAATTAGGAATGAAAAAGGTGAAATCACAACAGACCTTGTAGAAATCCAGAAAATCATCTATACCTACTTTGAAAACTTGTATTCTAATAAGATGGAAAATACAGAAGAAATGGACAGATTCCTAGATATATATGAATTACCAAAGTTAAATCAAGAAAATATAAAAATCCTAAACAACCCAATATCGATAAATGAAATTAAAGATGTAATTAAAAACCTATCAATGAGGAAAAGCCCAGGCCCTGACGGATTCACTGCTGAATTCTACAATTCTGAAATTTAGTGAAGACCTAACACCACTACTTCTCAAACTTTTAATGAAATTGAAAGGGAAGCAATACTCGCAAATTCATTCCTGGAAGCAAGCATTACTCTGATTCCAAAACCAGAGATGGACCCAACTAAGAAAGAGAATTACAGCTCAATCTCCCTAATGAACATTGATGCAAAAATCCTCAATAAGATACTTGCAAACAGACTGTGCACCATGATTAAGTGGAATTCATTCCAAGGATGCAGGGATGGTTCAACATACATAAATCCATAAATGTAATATATCACATTAACAGAGCCAAAGATAAAAATCATATGATTATCTCAATAGACGCAGAAAAAGCTTTTGACAAAGTCCAGCACCCATTCATGATGAAAACTCTACAGAAAATTAGAATAGATGGTCTTTACCTCAATCTGATAAAAGCCATCTGTGACAAATCAACAGCTGACATCATACTAAATGGATAAAAATTGAAAACTTTCACTCTAAAATCAGGACCAAGACAAGGATGTCTGTTGTCTCCACTCCTATTCAACACAGCTCTGGAAACTTTAGCCAGACCAATTAGACAAGAGAAAGAAATAAAAGGAATAAAGATAGGAAAGGAAGAAGTTAAACTATCATTATTTACAGATGACATGATACTCTACTTAGAAGATCCCAAGAACTCCACCAAAAGACTTGTAGCTTTAATAAGCAGATTTAGTAATACAACTGGATACAAAGTCACCACTCAAAAATCAATAGCCTTCTTGTACATAAATAACAAGTTCACTGAGAGAAATCAGGGAAACAATACCTTTTACAATAGCATTCAAAAAAATGAAATACTTAGGAAACAATCTAACAAAAGATGTAAAAGACCTCTATATTGAAAACTATAATACTATGAAAAAGGAGATTGAAGAGGCTATTAAAAAATGGAGAGATATCCCATGCTCTTAGGTAGGAAGAATCAATATAGTGAAAATGGTCATACTTCCAAAACTGTTAGCTACCTTATCTTTGACAAAGGTACCAAACATATTCATTGGAAGAAAGATAGCCTCTTTAGTAAATGATGTTGGAAAAACTGGTTTTCCATATACCAAAGACTAAAACTGGGCCCATATCTTTCACCATTTACTAAGCTCAAATCAGAATGGATTAAAAATCTTAATATTAAAACAGAAACATTAAATTTGCTGGAAGATAGAGTAGGTAAAACTCTTGAAGACATTGGTGTAGGCAAAGACTTTATGAATAAAAGCCAGATTGCACTGGAACTATTGCAAAGAATTAACGAATGAGATCTCATCCTACTCAAAAGCTTTTGCACAGCAAGAGAAACCACTAACCGAGTGAAGAGACAACCCACAATGTGGGAGAAAATGTTTGCCAGCTGTCCCTCAGATGAAGGATTACTATCGAGAACATATAAAGAACTCAAAAAGATTAGTCCTCCCAGATTTAAAGACCCAATCCAAAAATGGGCATCTGAGATGAACATACACTTCTCAGATGAAGAAGTACAAACAGCAAACAAATATGTGAAAAACTGTTCAACAACACTGGTCATTCGAGAGATGCAAATGAAAGTAACACTGAGATTCCACCTCAGCCCAGAGAGAATGGCTAGTATTAAGAAGTCAACCAATAACAAGTGTTGGAGGGCCTGTGGGGGAAAAGGAACCCTTCTCCACTGTTGGTGGAAATGCAGGCTGGTGCAACCACTGCGGAAGTCAGTGTGGAGATTTCTCAAAAAGCTAGGATTGGAGGTCTCATTTGACCCAGATATTCCACTTCTGGGTATCTTCCCAAAAGAATTAAAAACATCATACCACAGTGACATATGTGCACCTATGTTTATAGCAGCACAGTTCATAACAGTCAGATCTTGGAAACAACTTAAAAGCCCATCGACTGAGTAATGGACAAAAAAGATGTGGTATTTCTGTATAATGGAATACTACTCAGCTATAAAGAATGATAAACTGGACACTTTTATACTTATATAGATGCGCCTTAAGAACATCCTTATCAGTGAAATAAATAAGTCACACATGTATAAGCATCATACTGTTTCACTTGTATGACAAATTGAAAGAAAAACTATGTATGTGTTTATGCATATGTATATAAAAAATAGATAAGATAGTTAAAAAAAAAACACAATGTCCTGTCCAGAAGCAAATTCAATGCCTCCCTTTACTGAAAAAAACAAAAAAGAAAAGAAAAAAGAAAAAAAGAATTCTACTGAGATTTTGATAGATATTGAGATAAATCTATAGATAAGTTTAGGGAGAATAAATGTTTTGATATTTGTTCAGTTCACATACACAGTCTCTCTCCACTTATTTAGGTTGTATTTGAGTACTTCTGATCAGTTTTTATAGTTTTTAGGACACAGGCAATGAATGTATTTTGGTAGATTTATACAGTAATGTTACTTTAAGCTTTTTTGTGATATTGTAACTTGTGCCTTTACAATTTTACTTTTGAATTGTTCATTGCTTGTATATAGGTCAACACTAGATTTCTGTATATGACTTTGTGACCTTGTACCATGAGCTTGCTAAACCTGCTTGTCTGTTCTTTTGATATTTATGTAGATTCTTTGTAAATAAAAGAAAAGAAAAAAAAAGAATGGGAGATATTTTTTAAGGGAGAGAGATACAACTCCTGAGTGGCAGGAGGGGTCCTGAATGGGTTGCTGAGGACCCCATTTCTCTGGGGAATTTTTATAGAGCACAACTTTGTGGATACAATGTGGGTTAAAGCTATAATTTTACAAGATAATTATAGCCATTTAGGTAATATTGATTGAGTGGAGATGCAAGTCACTTAGCAAGTGCACACGGAAAGAACAGATAACTTTTCATGAAGGGATAAGTCTGAGGGTCTTGGTCACTCACCAAGGCGACTGATGTCTATCTAGACTTCACTGGACCAGCTACTACCACTTATCTCAGGCCTGGTCATTCCATCTTTGAGACCTGGCCCCCAACAGATGCACCTCCTGCCACAGTTGTAATGAGATTTTATCTTTGTACTTACTCTCTGGAGGACATAGCCTGGAGACTGCCTATAATATTTCTACCTAACTCAGCCGTCTTTAATATGGCAGCAAGGGCAGAATGAAACTGCTCTTTAATGATTCATAACATCAAAGGGATTGGATAACGTCTTGGGGTAGTGAGGATGGCACTGTGTCATGGTTATTGATGGAAAAAATTCGATTTGTCAAGTATGTGACCCAGTCACATTTCAAGGGTTCAGAAACCTGAACTGAATAGATGTATAATGTTCCTTCCCCATGCATGAAACAGCCAACATGGCCTCTTTGGATGGGGGCGATGGGGTGGAAGATAGACTTAAGTATCCAGGTATAAGATACTTATGGATAATAACTATGATGTATCATCTGATTTGCAAAGACGTTCCAAAAAGATTTTCCCCCAAAATACTAATTAAATGATTAGCCCTGTGATGTCATGTAAGTCTTTTGATTTGAGGAACTACAACCTTCACATTTGTAACATAGCAAGGCAACATACTATTTTGTCCTAATGTTCTTTTGATATAATCAATTAACCATTTTTTTCTTTTTTAAGTATATAAAACATGGCATAATCAAGCAATAAAAAACTCTTCAGCAATAAATACTGGTACGTCCTACAAAGTGCAAAGTTTACATTCATAATGTTGAGCAAAATAAAGATAGATACAGGAGTACATATTGAATGATTCTATTAAATGAAATTCAAGAAAAAAATAAATATGGTGGAGAAGTCAGAAGAGTGGTTAACTTTGGAGTAGTGGGGTGCTTAGAAGGGAACACAAAAAAGGACCTTCTGGGGTGCTAGTGTTGTTCTAGGTCTTGACATGAGTGATGGTCATATGGGTGTACATATCTCTAAAAAGAGGGTTATACAGTTAAATGAATTCTTTTCCCTATAAGGCAACATAATACTTTTTGTTCTGTATACTACATATTTTATTTGTGATGAGCAAATGAGATTTTTTTTTCCTGGAAATTCTTGGTGAACTGAAACACTGTGTATGTACAAAGCTTTCCTCACTAGCGTCCTCCACTGCTTTGAGAAGATAGCTTTAGAATATTACTGCCCCACAATGTTACAAAACATTAGTAAAAGCACATTTTCTGATCCCAATACATAAAAATACTCAGAAATTTTTCATTTGAGTTTTCAAAAGTAGCACCTCTCTATAAAGCTCTTTTAGTTATGATTGGGTGGTATGTGACAGGTAACATTACTAGTCAGTCTATTTAAAAACTTGAATATAAATTGAAGAATCCAAAGACTAGAAGCCCCAGCTATGGCTTGATCAGGCTTAAACAATGTCACCAGAAACTGATCACTCTTTAGGCTAATCAGCTTCCCAATCTGATCCTTTCTCAGCCAGGGCTTATCTAATCACAAGATGTCTTCCAGTGGAGGCCACACCCTTCCAAGTTAGAATAGAACAGGAGTTAGCAAAGCCTTTGATCCTCCAATATCAGCAAATATCTAGCAATTCACCTGCAAACCTCCTGAGTCAGTTTCTCTGACCAAGAAAAATACAATGTATTCACTGGGCACAAGTTAAATTCTAAAGCTGAGGCAGAGCCAGCCCCTCCAGCCAAGGAGTGGATCCCCCAACAAAAATTGGTCCACTGAGAGAGAAGCAGGACGCATGATCACAAGAAAATACAGGCACCAGCTCTTGCCGTTGCTGCTGTATAAACTCTCCAGTTGCCAAGAAAGCAGCACATCTTTTTTCCTGTGCAAACAAGCAAGCTGCTGGGAGCCCATATTAATGCTTGTTAATAGAAAGCTTTGCACTGGTGGAGTAGAGCCAACCCTCCCTCAAGCGCTGGTGCAGTCAGCTGTGTTTATCTTGTCCTCGCTTTTGGGCAGGGATGGCTGGAGCAGATCAGCCATGCCACCAGGAGAAGGGCTGTCCCTGTCCCAAGCTCTGGGACAGGCGCTGTCTGGGGCAACACAGCGAGGCATCACTCTCCCACAGTGCAGAGAGGAGAAGGCAGTCTGTCCTCCAAAAGCAAATTAAACACAGCGTTGTGGGTTTGGTGGTTAGCTGCCAACAAGAAGACTGATCTCTGAATTAATAGTTCATGACAGGAGACTCTGGAGCTCTTGGCAGAAAGCAGCACTTCCAATACCAGTGCTGCTCATGGTGATCAAGGCGCGCATGCCAAGTGGTGCCTATTTGATGGTAGGATTTGCATAAAAGATAAGCTCTATTATTTTATTCAATGACAAGACTTTCCATGAAGGAGTTGGGTCCCCAGCATAAATATGGTGATGCAACCAGCACCAGGACAAACCCTGTAAACAGTGACTGTGACCGGTGTGATGGTTTGTCATGAGAGGTGACACTGTCCTATGAATATGGATTTCCTTCTGTGGTGTCTCAGGACTGAATCTTATCAGAATGCTCTGCCACAAGGGGGTTTGGTGCTGCTGTCAGATCCTTAAATAAACAGTCTCTTACAATTTGTTTATACCTTTACTGAGCACATTTCAATACAGGGAGAAATTTTTAACTGCCTGCAGGCAGACAGAAAGAGATTACAGTCTGTGTGTGGTTGGCCTTTATCTTATTTCAGAGACTTTATTTTCCTAAGTATCAAAGAGAAAATGCTAGGAAAGATTCAGAGGGAGGCTTCACATCTGTTATGATAACTGAGTGAGCTGTGTTAGCCAATCCAGGGTCTTTTTTGCAATAATTTGTATTGGGATATTGAAACCCTGGGTGAAAGTTGTGAAATAATTTTGCCCTTTCCTTACTTTCTTTCTTTTTTTTATTTTAAAGATAGTAAAATCCAACAAAACATAACAGAACAAAGTCAATCAAAACAAAGCAGTAGAACTGGTACAGAACTTCAAAGAAATATATTATGAAAACAATAGCTACTATAGTATATCTTGTTATTTTCAGAATAGTTGATCATTCCAACAGGTATAGTAAAATTAAACCAAAAACAAAACACAATAAAAACAATATAAACTAAAGCAAAAAAAAAAAAATTAATCAGAATAAAGCAAAGCAGTGAGAACAATATTGGGCCTCAAAGACAAGACAGAAGAGAATCCCCCATATTTGCTACATTGCCTACCATCATCTTCCAAAGAGATGCTCAGGCTGCTGGCCCCAGGCCTGCAAAATCAACGAAACAATACTAGCATGTAGTTGCTTTATGTACCTTAGTTGCTATCAATTTAGCCAGATCTCCAAACCAGCAGGTTGCTTTACCAAGGGTGTGGGGGGTGGGGGGCTTGTCCTTGATTCTTAGCCCGTGTTCCAGTAGGTGTACGGGAGGCACATGTTTCTCTTCCTGGAGTCCACATCAGTCGCGCAGTCCTCTGGAAGGCAGACTAGTTGTTTTCTGGTTGGAGCCGCTCTGACCCAGCGGGGCCGGTTCTCAAGAGGCCCATCTCTTTCTCTTCCTGGAGTCTGCGCCGGTCCCACAGTCCCCCGAAGGGCAGGCTAGTTGTCTTGTCGCCCTTTCCTTGCTTTCATTGTGATGCCTTCTGACTTAAAATGACACTAAGCTTGTCCCTCATGTGACAGCAAAATTGAACAGGAAAGAGAAAACATCCTAAGGTTCATATTATTTACCCCGTGAATAGTTTTCCTGCATAAATATTTTGAGCTTTTTTGGTCTGTATGATTACCAAATTTTTGTCCCAGAATATTTGTGTACTACAAATACACTACAGAAGAGTTTGGCCAAAAATGAAGTGATCGATGCCAAGCTCCAGCAAGGTCTGATGTTCCACAAAGCCCGGGCCAGCTGTTCTCCACACAGAACTTATCTCAGGCTGTGTCTACACCTGGACCCAAAGCAGTGGAGATGGACCAGTGCATGAGTGCCAGCATGGCCTTTATCCCTTTACAGCAGGGCTGGTGTGCACGAGGGAAGCTGTCCCTTGAAAGGTTCTAGGCAGAATGTCTTTTGCCACTTGTCAAAGGCAGGTGGGCAGTGTCACAGTTCAATATTCAAATGCTGAAAGCACACAGATCTACCTAACCCACTCACTAGCTGTGTGACATTAGGTGAGTTACTAAATTCCTTTTATCTCCTGTTTAGTTCTAACATGAGCAGAATACAAATATTGAAAGCAGTATTGGCTTGAGAATTAAATAAAGTAATAGGTATAAAGTTCTTAGCATGGGTTCAGGCTCACATTAAGTGGTCAATAAATGTTAACTTATTATTATTTGATTTACTTTAATTATTTGCTTTTACTTCCATGAACTGATGGCTATGAAATCAGATAAAAATACAATAATGTTGAAAGATACTTGTCTCCATGTTTTCAGAGACAAAGGCAATCAATCTGTTCTACTCAAAAATATTAGATCTTAGAAATCCAAGGTTTTAATTCCAAGAGCTAATTAGAAGTAGTGAGGGATTTTAATTTGGAGCATAACATAAGGCTTATTCTAGAATTATACTAATAGAATATATTTAACAATTTTGAATATGCTTTTACAGAAAAAAGCTACTAAAAAGTGCTGGGCAAGCAGTGAAGGTAAAGTATGAGTGTAAAATCTCCCCAAATACCCCACATACACATACACATACACATACACACACACACATACTCACACACACAGGCATGCATGCTGGCAGGCACACACATGAACACATGCTCACGCACATGCACACACAAACTGAAGCAGAACTGAATTTTCTCTCTGACCAGAGCAGGGCAGCTACCTCTTTGTATTACTGCTGAACTTGCTGAAATTTCTCCATTCATGGAAATACATTTGAAAAGGGGCTTTAAAATGTAAGTCTTTTCTTTGTGGACTCAGCAGAACCGGTCACGTCCTGAGGAGCACAGGGCCCTTCGTGGTTACATGAGGCCCTGTCACTGCTGATTGTCCCGCAGGGCCACAGCGAAGCTAAACAGGAGGGGAGCACAAACCAGCCCTGGCAGAAGGGTTGACTGACACCCGCACCACCACAGGGTGTAAAACAAGAGAAAAACAAATTCCTAATGATGACATGAACTCTGGAAAATCACCACATGGGCACAGATATGTGCCCTTGTTTTAAGAGAAAAACAACCTTAACTTTCCTTTCTAGGAGAAATAAGAAATATTAAATAGGGAAGATAGGAGGTAATGCCAATGATGTTTGCAGCATTGAGATTTCCTTTGGCAGAGTTAAAGTGGAAACTCAGTAAAAGCACAGCCACCTCCTTGGTGCCCTTTGTCATCTCCACTTACAGGCAGCTGCTGGACGATGGAGTAGTGGTCTCAGGTGGTGACATGCAGGCCGCCCAGTCTTTGCCCTGCAAATAGAACGAGAAGGCCATTTAGCAGTGTGTTGCTTTGCTAATTAGTGACAGATTTGGCCAGTTTCTCCATGTGAGGAGGCGCAAGATCACTCCGGCCCCATCTGCTCTGAAAATGATAACCAAATTCTAAGCAAAATCTTGGCTTCCAGGGGAGCTCCTCTTTGGTCTTTCACAGGAAAATGATCTACAAAGATTTATATTTTCAGCATTGTGGTTATTTTTGTTGTTGTTTGATGCAGTTAGAAATGTTTTTCAATGTTGTTGTTGTCATGAAACTTGTTAAAGAACCCCCAGATCTGAGGAAAAACTTCGTTTCTCCTGCTAATTCTCCTACAAACCCAGAAATCTGCAGCAAATGCAACCTAAACTTAGCTCTGCACGATAAAGTAGCTTTCCCTTTATTCCATCTGCCTCTCTTCAGATTTTACTGCTGAAAGGAAGCCATGCTTCCGAAAGTTGATTTAATTGGAAGCCAACTTTCCTGGGAGAAAATGTCAGGAGACCTGCCCTATCTTTATAGTGGTTTTTGAGCTGGGGGACTCATTTGTAGTTGTTTCTGTGTGTGCTTGTCTGTTTCTTTATTAGTCATGCAGTAATTGCTTGCTTTGTGTTGTTTTTATCTTACTGAGCCAAAGTTAAAAACCAGAAAAAATAAATTTAAAAAAAATTAGTACAGAAATTAACCAAAAATAATGGATGGCTTTCCTCAGATTTTGTGTATGGATTCCAAAAATAAGTAAGTTAAAGAATGGTACAAACTTTTTCTTCATTTTTCCTCTCTTCTTATGGCCTGAGCAGAAATGTGTCTACTCCCTTTGGCTGTGTCATTTAACCTCTTGCTCCATCATTCATAACCATCATGCATAACCATCATGAGTTGAATATTCCTAGTAACTTTCAGCAACTCACTTTCAGAAGCATCTATTTTAATCCAATAAGAGCGCAAAAGTTATGTACTACTTGCAATAATGGGCATTTTTCTGGTAATTAAGTCATTATGATCCTATTGCTATAAGAGGAATTTTGCCTGTGTATCTATCTACTCCGTGTCCTTGAATAATGAAAATGCCATGAGAACTTTTGCTGATGGGTGCACCTATAAGTTTACAGAGATGATTTTAAAGTTGACTCTATAGACCACTGGTAATAAAACTGACCATATCCAGTTTTGAAAACCCTAAGACCCTAGAGAAACTACATCAGCAGTGAGAAGGCCCTGAGTCCCTGGTGTCATCATGCCCAAACTGATACTGACCCACTGGAGTATTGCAGAACTGAATAGGGAAGATTAATAGTATCATGCTGGGTGAAGGGGCAACCTGGCTGTGACATGTGAGGAGGCAACAGTAGGCCTGGCACATTTGTACTTCCTGAACCGAAGCAGTGACAGGACATTATGCTAGTACACTAAGAGCATGAGACACAATGAAAAGAAAAAGGAAATCGTTTAGGCTATTATCTTAACTTCTACTGAAATAATACAGTGGCAGCAAAATACTAGCTAATGTCTGTTGAATATTTATTGTGTTTCAGGCATGGTATGTAATATGCACTTTTCCAACATTTCTCACCAGAACCCAAGTTAGAAACATGGTTCTTATTGTCTGGATTATACATTTGCAGAAAGGAAGGCAGGACAAATAACTTGCTTAACAGTTGAATTTTGGTTCTGAGACTTGAACATCAGTCTGATTCTGGAGTAAAGGACTTGGTCACTAACTTCACTGCCTGGCCTCTCTGCAGACCCTAGGCTCTACAGCAATCGCTGAACTGGGAAGGAGGAGTCCAGGTGGCATCTTAAAGTCTTTTAAGTAATAGTTTCAGCTTCTTGTGAAACTTTCTCTTTGTTTAATAGCAATTTGAATTTCTTGTCCTGTCTTTCAAATGTACAGCTTGTCACTTGGCCTAATGCAGTTAGATACTTAATATGGGTCTTATTATGCCCTCAAGGAAAAGACAAGCAAAGAAAATGTTCCTGTCCCTGCATTTCCTTAGTTAACATGTGGACATCTTCCTGACTGAAATAGGCAGCCTACAGGACTGAGCGGCCCAGGACCACGGGCCGAGTGAGGAAATGCTGAAGGATGCGGATCACTGAACGGTAATGTGCGTGACTCGTCACACTGTCTTATTGAGATCGATTCCTCCTTCAAACGCCTTCAAACATGGCATTTGAAATGTAGCAGAGGAAAGATTTGTCCATGCGATTTCTCACATTCAGGTTTACTCTACTGTCCTGGGTCAGAGGGAAAGTGCCAGTTTAAAGACTGACTTTTCTGTACTGAAAACTCTTTAGATTACCATTTTTCTTCTCTTTCCTCCCATTCCCCATCCTCTTTAGCATTTCTCAATGGCTCTATTCTCAGCAGTACCACTTTAAAATTGAATATGTACCTGCATTAACAAAAGCTAAAAAGTAGTGTGTGTTCCAGATTGATTTTCAGCTTCTTCTTAAGAAAAATCACAAAAGCTTGGTTCAAAAAAAGGAGTAATCAACATTCAGTGCTTGCTTTGCTGCCTTATTTATTTTTCTCCAAGTCTTTGTACACATATTTCAAGCTAACCTTGCTGAGACCACCTGTTAGGCCTGGCCAGTTTCGAAGGGGATCCCATTTATGTGATATCAATTAGAAAAACAAAGGGGATTTGTGACCTCAAACACTAAAAATATGTGCTGTATCCCTCTGCTGCTTTCTCCTCTCCTCCATCTTTCTCCCTGACTCCATCGAGCGAAAGGACACTCTAAATGAGACTCCTCAAGTCTGGAAATCATAGAATAAACAGATAAATGACCTCCTTTGTCATTACATGACTCTTTGCCAGTTTAAAAAGCCAGATGAAACCCAGGTGTGCATTTCTATCTCATGGAAAATGGCATCACTCTTCCTAGCCACTCCCCAGTTCATCTAAATTTGAATATGAGACAAAAGCCCAGAGTTAGGTGCTCTGGTTTATTTCTATGGCAAGTGAAGTAGAGTGCTAGCTACAGGGCAGCCACTGGGCGTGTTCACACCAACTCCAACACCACCTAGCCTCACATCGATGCTGGCAGACTTGAGTAGCAGCAGAGATGGTGTCGAGTGTGGTGGGTGTGGGAAGGCGATTGTCCTGGTCTCTCACTGATATCATAGCTGCCTGGAGCCTCAGTAAATTATGAGACTGTGGGCTGATGCCAGCTTCTGACTTCTGTGGAAAATTGGAAGTGGAATCCCAATGAATCCGCAAGAAATAAAATATTTCTCAAGCACGTTGCAATGCATAACAGGAAGCACAATTGCTATTGAAAAATTAGAGGGTGGGAAAGCTGACCCTAATTTGATAACATTGTTTAATTTTTAAAGAATGTGAAAGCACAGAGGGCTATGATGTTATGAATGGCACCATCAAAGTGTTTATTCACAAATTAGAGAAGGGCTAGCACGTGGAGTGGGTGGAGCCTGGCAAGGGAGTGTGGAGAAGGAGGGAAAAGATGCATGGGTTTCCATCTTTACTGCACTCAGCACTACATGCTGTCTGCTTCCTTCCCCTTCTCGCTGAAGTCAGAGACCTGCGTGATGTGAAAGCTGGGACTTGGGGCCCCAGCTCAGGAGACACAGTGGCAGAGGAAGAAAGTAAAAGAATGAAGAAAAAGATTTTACTGATTAAATATGCTTTTGGGACCATAGGATCCTCTCTAAAAATAAAGTCAGCAATGGTTACTCGTTAGGGAGACCTGTGAAATGGCAATGCATGAGACTGAATCTTAGCTCTGTGAGGGTCCAGGAGCTGAAACTTTCAGCTTCTTCGCCTGGCAGGGTGAGGCCAGTCCGCACTTCTGCCCTTCCCAGGAGGGTCTGTGTCAGATGAGCCTCTGAGAGCGTGGCACTGTGGCTTCCTGTGTATATCCATTTCCTAGGTCTGCCACGATAAGTTTTCACAAACTGGGTGGTTTTGAACAACAAAAGATTCATTGTTTCTTTTTCTAAAGGTCAGAAGTCCAAAACCAAGGTGTTGTCAGGGCCCCATTCACTCAAAGTCTCCAGGGGAGGGCTCTTCCCTGTAGCTCCCAGCATCTGGGACTCCAGCAGTTTCTTTTTGGTGGTTAATCAGCACTATTTGCACTTATTGCAAATAGCAGCAAGTATACAATGAACATTTAGTTACATTCTAAGTACTGCTTAGGGTTCTGATGATGTTATTTGTTTAATTCTCACAAAAATCTTGCAAAATGGGGACATGATTGTTTCCACTTTTAAGGTTAAAAACTGATGATCAGAGAATTTAAGTAACTTGCACAAAGTTGCATTGTTAGTAGGTAGATGATCTGGAATGAAATCCAGGCATCTTTGGCTACAAAGTGCATGCTGTGAGCTGTGTCCATGAGAGGTGTCCTCAGCAAGCTGTTTCACAGGAGAAGTGGGGAAGGGGACAGCAGAAAGCAGCTTCTTACAGAGAAAGAAGCTCAAAGCCCTTCAGAGTGGAATCATGTGACAGGGACAATCTGTTGCTGCCCAGCACCCACTCCTCCTGTGTCCTCCAGTGTTGGTACCAGCCTCTCTCAAAGACTGATGGGACAGATCAGCACAGCCTGCCTGCGAGCAGGTAATAGGAACTCACAGTATGGGAGGGTGTCAGGTCAGCTCTTACTAGAACTTCTGATTTGAAATCATAATAACCTGAACACACGCACTCATGCACGCACGCAGGAGAGAAAGAGCAACAGATGGTTATTCTCAGAAAAGCTTGTTTTAAGAAATGGGATTCTATGCCATTATTTTACACGGTTGACTCTGTCTCTATGTCTTACATACCTACTCAAGGTTTTTCCAGTTCTGAAACCACCGGACTGGCCGTCCCACAGTGATGCCACAAGAGAAGCTGACAGTACTTAGAGGGATTCAGAGGCATCTAGAGAGGCTCGCTGATGGAGATTCCCTTACTATGTTAGCAAGTTGCAGTGAATAATTCTGCTAAGGAGACCATTAGCTATTTAAAATGATCAGCAATAACCGAATACAGCTGTTCGATTATTTCTAAATAATTTGTATTAAAGAGTTGGAAAACACCAAAGAAACTTTTGTTGCTTCAGCAAAGAAGAAGAAGAAGAAGAAGAAGAAGAAGAAGAAGAAGAAGAAGAAGAAGAAGAAGAAGAAGAAGTAGAAGCAGAAGCAGAAGCAGAAGCAGGCGAAGACGAAGACGAAGAAGAAGATAAAGAAGAAGGAAAAAAGAAGAATTTCTTTTCAGGAATTCTAATCCTAAAAAGATACTGTAACTTTACACATGTTGGAGCAAGAAAACCATGCAAGCCTTTTGATATGTAATATATAAAGACCTGCCCAGGCCCTGCCCATCAACTCATAAATGAAAAATAGAATTAAAATGCCTATTTTTCAAATTACACCCATGAATAATCATAAAGAAGTTCATCTTTTCAGTCCAAAAAGTATTTTTTCATGTTAACTCCATAAAATTTGACAATGAACCTTTTTTTCTTCAAAAAAAGAATTCTAGTTATTACTACTGCATAGCAAACTATCCCCAAATATGTCAACTTCAAACAGTAACCAGTTGATTAAGTTCATGTACTCCGTGGGTCAGGAATTCAGGTAGGGTGCAGAAGAGGAGTGTTGGCTCTGCTCCCTAAAGACAATGATTTCCTCTGTGGGCTGCTTCAATTTCATGTTTTAGGTGCTATGGTGACTTATAAGCACGCTGACCAGACCACCTCCATCTGGCTTTTCTGTGTGACTCAAGGTCCTTACAACCATGGCAGCCTCAGGGCTCCAAGTACCCAGTAGCTGAGGTAGAAACTGATCACCAGTTATCATGCATAATCTCACTCTGACCACATTATACTGGCCAAAACTATCACATGCCCACCAGACTCAAGGCGAACGGGACACCATGTGTTGATGAAGAAGCGACACGTCACACGGTAGAAGATCAGGTAAGATGGGAACTACTCTTGCAATCATCTTTGGAAAAGTATAATCTGACATTAGAAGGCATAAAAAATACCGAGATGGTGCAACGATGTACATGAGTTGAAAGATGGAGGAAAAAGCCTTAATTGGAATATGCTTCTTGATGGCATGTATGTTTTACCCAGGATACAAGTAACGATAATGGCAGTGAAGATAGTGACATTCTACAGTGCTCACGATGAGCCAGACACTGTGCCAAGGGTTTTACCTCCACTAATTTGAATCATCTGTAGTGGAAATGAAGAGGTTACTAACTGTCCCCAAGCTGCCCGGCTAGAGAACAGTAACATAAAGCTATGATCAGCTTCATTTTCTGCTGGCTTTGACCACTCCACTATATTGCCTCTCCACCCCAAAGGAAGAAATAAAGACTAGCACAATGAAATGTAGACTATGAAATGATATTTATTTCTAAGCCCTACTTGAGAAGGAGGAGAGATCTTTAATGAACACTCACCACATGCCAGGTATTAATGCTCCTCACATTCCCTATCTTAATTCTCACAATAACCCTATGAGGCAGGTATTAATCTTACCATTTTGAAGGAAAGAGAATTGAGGTTCAGAGGTGTTCATCTGCTTGCTCAAAGTCGGATATGGTAAATGGTGGCCCTGAGATTCAAAGCCAGTTCCTTCTGATATCCATCTGCCTGCTCTTTCTATCTTCCACAGTTACCAACTTCCACCTCCCTGGGGAATTTTGTCAGAAGCCATTTGAATCCCAACTGGGAGAAGCCCCAATGTAGTCTCTTGCTTCTTCATAGCATGACATTTTGGGGACGTGGTTGAATAATCTGGAGCAGTCAAAAATTCCTTAATTTGAGTATGGCACTTTGGGACTAATTTTGCAACATTTGTGTTTGTCTTTGTAAATTCATGTTGGATGTGAACTCTGACTTTTATCTTAGATAACAAGCCTGAATTCTGAAAGGACTATGTTTTCCTCTTTCTAAGAATATACCTTATAGAACACCTGACATTTTCAAGAATTTATCCTTTGTTCTACCAGACCATGAAGTAATCAGTAACTCCATCCTGAGGAGGTTCGTGTTTTGCTTGGTCTGAGGCCATCATTTGATAGGCACTAAGTCACCACATTACAATCACGAAACTCTTAGGCAAGACTGTGAATCTTCGCGATGCTTTGTAAATATCTTCTCACCTCATGCTTGTCTCTCTACGGCTCTAATCTCAGCTGTGCTTGAGTTTTTAACAGATTCTGAGAAAGTTCCTTGAGCTGCCATGGAAGAAAGAGGCAATCTCAATTTGGGAACAAAAGACATTTGTATAATGTGCTTGACTCTATCCACAAGACTGACAGATGCAGCTCCTGGGTCAGTAGCACTCTTCTGCCTTGTGCTGATGACTGAGGCTTCAACTGCACAGGACCTGGGGATTCAGAGGGTTAAACAGCCTGCCTTTATCTTCAGTAACAAAGCACACATCATTGCTTAAAGTCTGACACTGTGCTTTCCAGGGCTAAGACCATGAACTTTCCTAGGCTTTGTGAACAAGTCGAGGATTTTCAGTTATTAATACTCCTGGCAAGTTATAATGGCATTATTTAGAATTGCACTTGTTCCTAATTTAAACAAATGCCAGGCAATCAGAGAAAGTCACAGGGGCTCTAGCTACAGACTCTACCAACACAATATTCAGGCTTCATTACAAACAGGAAGCTGTAAATGATATCTCTTACCAGAATATAAAGCCCTTGGGTTGTGCTTCTTTTGGTTCACTTTCTAGTATAAAAGTTCCTTGACAAAAACTAAGCATACCTACCACCTGTTCATAGTAGATGTCTGGTACTTGTTCAGAACTGTCTCAGAAACTCATTCATAGCACTTTGTCAAAACTTGGAATTCACCGTCAGAGAAGATTATGGAAGAAAGGATGGATTTCTTTGTGCATGGCTCAAACCTTCCAACTTTCCAGCTCAGTGCTTTTTGTTCAAAATTATCCTTAGTGCCCACTGGGTTAAAGTATGTTATACAGGAGCTGACTCACCTGTTGTTCTCCAGGAAAGTTTATTTATTTATTTATTTATTTCTTGCGGCACCGGGGATTGAACTCACAACCTCGCACCTGCCAGGGCAGGCGCTTAAGCCACTGAGCCAAACTCCCAGCCCTGGTTTTTTGAGGCAGAGTCACACTATGTAGCTCAGGTCAGCCTTGCGCTCACCTTGTAGCCCAAGCCGGCCTCGAACTCACAACGGTCCGCCTACCTCAGCCTCCCGAGTGCTGGGATTAAAGGCGTGCGCCACCATGCCCGGCTCAGGAAAGTTTATTTGTAACTCATCTGATCTTCTGAGGGACCCTGAATTGTTCAAGTGCCCAATTTATGTGGCAGACACTCACTGTAACTCACTGAGGGATCACAGCGACTGAACCATCTATCTCATTGAGAAAAACTTTTTTATTAATTTCCATCGTGGTGGCAGAAGTTGCTCACCAGATCTATTCTGGATTAAACTGCTGCTTCTTGCAAAGACTTGTGACGTGCGTATTTTGCTGTTTGCTTTCAATTTCCTTCATGGAACACTGGAAGGCCTGGGGGTTATCCCCTTCTGTCTTTTGAGGCACTACCAAGCTCAGTTTTCATCCACATTATATTTAATGCCCACAAGAAACAAATATCTTGCTCTTATTACAGCAAAAGGAAACATATTTCAGCTAGTTCAAGTAAAGAAAAAATTGTTGACGTCTGAAGAAATGCCACAGCTCTTATGATATAACTGGGGACATACAAGAGCTCGAACATTTTCAGGCAGATAACTTCTCTTGGTCTTTCTCTGTAGATCATCTTTATATATCTTTGCATGTCAGCGCCATCTTCCTATGGCGATGAGCTTCTTCCCTAGCACTTTGGGATCTGTTTCCCAGTAACTTCAGCTACATTTGCCTTTGGGGTACTCTCAGGCCAATTCTAAAACAGGTTAAATATCTGCTACATGAATAGTTGGGACCAGTACTATTCTAAAATTTGGGATATATTTTCAGATTTTGGAGGGGAGGGAATCGAAGTCTGAACAAAAAATTCATTCATATTTTATATGTGCTGTACTTATACACATAGCTTGAAGGAAACTTTTTATTTAAATGCTTTTAATAATGCTGTGCATGTAACAATTTCATGGTGGGGAATTTTCTGCTTGGGGCATCACGTAGGTGCTCAAAAGTTTCGAATTTTGGGTTGTTTTAAATTTCCAATCTTTGGATTAGGAATGCTCAGTTTGTATTAATTACATTCACCAATTTATTCAATCTCTATGTTTCAGTTTCCAAATTTTCTGGGAGAGAGAATTTGAATGGCCAAACCTGAATGCCATGCTCATTCTTAGTCTAATTACTGAGGGGAAATTGGTCAGATCTTTTCAGGGTTTTTGGCAGGAAATTCCTTAAGAAGTGAGTGTGGACAAGAGGAGATAATGGACAAATACGGCATAATAATCTTCAGAACATACCATGGAAATCTGTCTTTGGGAAAAAGGAGATTCTTTAGATTGTCATGAGAACATTTAAAATAAAAATAATGAAAATGAGTTTCAATCTTTGTGCCTAGTACTGCTTCATTTCATATTGCTAAAATACATCTTTATCTGAATCTGCTAGCTGCTCCCAAAAAAATTATCTCTAGAGGTTAATCTTATGAGCCTGACCTTGAAGATTAGAAGCCAAACAATGAGGATAAATCCTTTGAACATTTCTTGTTTCTTCTTCTGGTAGTTTCATTTGTAATGACTATTTGCCCTAAATTAAAGTGATGTCAGAGAGAGTAGAAATCAAACTCTGGGGAAAAGAGTGGGAAAGATGAGGATATTTTTGCAGCTTGAGAAGAGAAAAGAGGTTGTAAGTAGCCTTGAAACTTTTTTGATAATTTATTCATGTAAAAATGTTGCTTTCTTCAAAACAATGCATAAATTTGCTGACTAATTAACTTCGGAAAATATCAATAATCTTACATCTTAATGACTAAAAAATAAAGATTTCTAGGAATGAATAATAAATTGCATATTTTAAAATGGTCTAATTTTTACGTAATGTTTACAATTGGCAATTTAATACCCAGCCACCAAGGTCTTGCTTCACTTGTACCCCAAATATTTCACCTATACTAGACATGTTTACAGTTCCTGTTGGCCCATCATGTTCCCAGTAAGGTGAGCTGTCCCTGAGAGAGTGAAAGGCAGGGTACAAAGTGTATGAGAGCATGTGTTTGGCTGCCATATTTTCATTTTTTCCCTTCTTTTTCTTTTCTTTTTATCTTTTTTTTTTTTTTTTTTTTTTTTTTTTTTTTTTTTTTTTTTTTTTTTTTTTTTTTTTTTTTTTTTTTTTTTTTTTTTTTTTTTTTTTTTTTTTTTTTTTGTCTTTTTGAGACAAGGTCACTCTATGCACTTTGCGCTAGTCTTGAACTCACTTTGTAACCCAGGATGGTCTCAAACTTGCAACGATCCTCCTGCCTCAGGCTCCCAAGTGTTGGGATTACAGGCGTGTACCACCATGTCTGGCCCATGTTTTCTGCCAGGTGACTCATTCTTGTCATTCTTGATGGTTGGACCAGAAGAGACAGCAGAGCCCAACACTAGCCGACAGCTTCTGACCCCATGTTCAAAATGTGTTGAGTCAATCAGATTCCTTTTCTCAACAATGTGAACTAATAAATGCAAGAAAAGAAATCTGGGAAGTACTATTAATGGCAAAAGCTGGACATCATGACATAAGAGGGACTTGTTTTCCATTGCATTCTCCAAAAACCAAAGAGCGAAGAAAAATCTGAGTCAACAGATGGAGTCCACCTGTAGAGAAAAAGAGAAAAGCAGCAACACATTAGCAATCAAGCTGTTCTGAGAGACAGACAGCTCCTGGGTCCCTGGCGCTCCCCCGGTAGCTTTTTTAATCTAGGTGGAGACTTGTGGCAAACGTCCCTTCTCTAGAAGTACGGTGAGGGACTCCCTGTTTCTTGTCAACCAAAGGACCTAACTTCAACACATCTTTTCCCAGGTTCACATTAAAAGGCTAAGGACTGTCAACTTATATTAGATAATGGAACTTGATACTTTGACATTACTCGTTCCAATAATGAAATTTTAGCAAATTTGGAGTTAGTGGAAACACAAAACACTTGCACATTGGCATACTTTCCTGGAGCAACAAGTTTTTGTCCTTGCCTCACCCATGCTGCCAAGGACATGCCTGCAACTGGCTAAGGACTCTGCCACAGAGGACACATGGTCCACAGAGGGCTGGTGAGCCTGTGACTGCACCTTTTCAGCCTCTGCAGAGAAGGGCACTCTAATGTGCCTGGAGAAGGACTGGACACCTCGCCCAGCTGAAGAGCTTGAAGCTCTCACTGGAAGGTAGTGCAGCATAGATACTTCAGTCCCCCTTAAGGTGCTATTGCTTTGGGGCAGGAGGTACATTAGCTGACTAGGTCCTTCCTAGTAGGAGCATTGTGACAAAAACAGCTTGTGATGGACAAGAGGACCACAGTATATTGCTAAAAGGCCTGCAGTGTGGAACCAAATATTTTGGGTCTATTGCCCAGCTCTACCACTTACTAGCTGAGAAAGCTCCAGCCTCAAACAAAGCATTTAGACTCTACCTCAATTTCTTATCTCTGTAATGGCAAGGATAACAGTCTTTACCTTATTCGGTTGTGAGGATTAAGTATGGCATTCACGTGAAGTCTGTACAAAGGGGCCCAGCACAGACTAAATGTTCTTGTCAGTGTTTCTGGTGCTGCTGTTATTTTCTGTGCTTCAAGAAAAGGCCAAAGACATGAAGGCTTCTGGAAGGCCACATGGTGACCAGCGGCAGGGTTAGAGCAATTCGAGTTCTGCTGCAGTTTTCTCCTGGTTTGTTGCTAACACTCTACACTAAAACCCAGATTTGCATATTTTGTACCTCTTGCAGAAAGTGGAACACTATACCACTTTATCCTCAAGTACAGGTGAGAAAACCAAATTTTACACTAAAGGCAACTGCTTCTCTGATTTGTCTTTTTTGTGTATCACCACGTGGTTCTGACTTTGTCTCTGCTAGAGTCCCAGGCACGCCCTAGAAAGTCTCAGGAAAATATTCCCAGGGCTCAGCATTAGGGCCTGGCACAGTGTGGACACCCACTGAGTCTTTATTTTATGTGAATAAATGTCAAATTTGCTCCTACTTCAAAAATCTTCCATAAAGCCTCTCTTCTTCAAACTCAGATTATTCCTCCTACACTTCAGTCCTTTCAGCGGGCTAAGATTTTACCATTCTTTTCTCATTTCAGTTAAGGCATCTTCTCTGGCTATGTTCTCCTTACCCATTTTTATCCCTTACTAAGTGCTAAATATAACTCCTTCTATACTTTAACATTCTGTTTACACTCCAATTTTCCTGCTCTCTCTCCATTGGAGTTATAGTTGGAGTAGACAATTTGAAAGTGTTTTCACAGCTATATCCTGTCTTGTCTAAAAACTGCTCCCACACCAGCTGTTTGAACCTCAGGAACTCTGCTTTGAGCCCTCATTGACGGGGTTGGGAATAGTCACCTGGCTCAAGCCAGACCAGTCAAACTTTCTCCTCCTAGAATTTGGAATGGGGTTTGAGAGGGCTCAAATAGTTTTCATTAGTCACAGGGCTAAGATCACATAACCTGGGGAGCTATAAGATGAGGTGGTCATCCTTTGTAACATAGGTAGAGAAACAGTCAAAAGTGCCTGAAAACAGAGAAAGGAAAATTTTTAAAAGGAAAGACTTAAACAGAATTTATGTATACAGTCAGTCTCAGAGGAAAACAGAGATTAGCTTTCTTAGTTGCTAGTCAGATTTTCTATTTTCTGGTGGCCCTTGTTTTCCCAGAGCTCCCAACATAACAAATTGCTAATCTTTATTTAAAATAGGCTAAATGGGTTTCTGACACTTGTAACCAAAGATCCTTAAATAAGACTACAATAAACAGAAGGAGAGTATAGTTTACCTTATTTCACCTATTGGTTACAAATAGTCATAAGATAAAATGTAATATTTAAAAATTTCTATTTTTATGTACTGATAGATTTTTAAAAATCTCCTGAATAGTTATGCCAAAAAAGACCTCACAAAATCAGGAAGTAAAATTTTTAAAAATGGAAGTAAATGAAAACTGTGCTGAAATGGAAATACTGCTGAAGAAAAATACTTCAATAAGCAGAAAAAATTATATTCATAGATTACAAAATTTAATACAGTACTGTTAAGCTGACAAGTCTTAAACTGAACTATAGGTTCAACAGGATATTAATCAATATTTCAGCAGGATATTTTGTAAAAATTAACAAGCTGATGCTAAAATTTATGTGGAAATACAGAAGATCTAATGTAAATAAAGTGCTAGTTGGAAGACCTAGCCTATCTGGTATTGACTTACAGTCAAGACAGTTTAGTAATGGCAAAAGACAAAGAGACCAATAGAAACATAGTCCAGAAGTGAACTCATGCATGTAGGGGTAATTCATTCTTTGACAATGATGCTAAGTAAATGAGAAAAGTCTTTTCTGTAAAAGATTTCAGATCAACTGAAACCAATATCTCACACCATGCAAAAAAAAAAAAAAATTAACTGCAAATGGATCATAGACATACATGTGAAAATTAAAATTATAAAACTTCCACAAGGAAACGAAGCACAAAATATTTGCAACCTTTAGATATACAAATGTTTCCTAGAACAGAAGAAGCTAACCCATGAAACAGAAACACTGCACTTGATCTTAGCCAAAAGGCCGAGAAGCAATGAAACAGAAACACTGATGAATTAGATTTCATCAAAATTAGCAGCTTTTTCTTATGGAAAAATGTATTATGAGAAAACAAAAATACAAGTCACACATGAGGAAAAATATGCACTAAACATATTAGACAAAGAACTTGTATTTAGAATATAGTGGAACAGCTAGATCATTCGATCACTGCAGATAAGAATTTCACAGTTCTAAGTGTACCATATACATGATGCAACCACTCTACTCCTAGACATTCACCCAAAAGAGATAAGTGCCTATATACACACACTTTTACATCGATCTTCATATGTTCATAGTAGTTGTAGTTGAAGCAGCCCCCCCCAAAATAACAACAAAACCATCCAACCTGCAAAACAATCCAAATATCTATCAATAGTTGAACGAGTTGATAAACGATGGTGTATCTGTACAATGGGAAGCTACAAGTACTAAAAGAGAAAAAACAATTGATGTGTATAACAATATAGATGAATCTGAAAATCATCACGTTAAGTGAAAGAATCCAAGCAGAAAGGAGTGTATATTGCTTAATTCAATTTGTGTAACATTCTTTTAAATGAAAACTAACATTTTGTGACATAAATCATACTAACATTTGCCTGGGGATGAGAAGGATGAAGAGAAAAAGAAAATTTTATGAATGAGGAAATATTTCTCTTGATTCCCTATTGTGGTGACAGTTTCATTGGTGGATGTATGTCACAATGATCACTGTGTGCTTTTTGACTATCTGCTACTTAGTTTACTTTAATTATATCTCAGTAAAGCTTTCTGAAGAACTGTGTGGGACTTTGTACACATTTTATTTGGGTTCAATCAATGCCCCAAAAGACATAGCCAAGATTCTTTTTGAGACAGACTCTTTTCAACCCTCAAGATTTGGAGAAGACCTTTTATCATGTTGTGCTCTGGGTGTGAAATGGTCCCACAACGTGTGTGTGGAAGTGTGGTTCCCCATCGTTGTTCTCTCAACAACGTTAAGAGGGAGAATGTTTTGGAGATGACTGGATCAGGAAGGCTCTTAGTCATGAGAGGATTAACCTGCTGATGGACTCATAATTTGATGGCATTATTGGACAGCAATGAAAACCTGGGTGGTGGAACTTCCTTGAAAGAAGCAGGTTGAAGGGGCATGGCTGTGTGGGACTATATTTCTCTTTCTCTTTCTCTCTCTCTCTCCCCCTCACTTTCTTGTCTTCTCTCTCTCTCCTGCCTGGCTGCCCTGTGGTGAGCGAACTCCTCTGCCACACCCCGCTGCTGCTGTGATGTTACTGCCCATTGGCCCACTGGGATCAATCCAGCCAGCTGTGGACTGGAGCCAGGAGCCAGAATAAACCTTTCTTCCCTGAAGGTGTCTTCCCAGATATTTTGTCACAGTGTTGGAAAGTCGACTAACCATCAAGCTGAGAAGTTTCAGGAAGCACCCCTTTAAATGCTCCGGAATCTTAAAGGTTTGGGTCTGTTTTTGTTTTCTTTTTTTTTTTTTTTTTTTTTTTTTAGCACCGGAGATTGAACTCATAACCTCGCACCTTGTCAGATAGGCGCTTAAGTCACTGAGCCAAACTCCTAGCCCTGGTTTTTTGAGGCAGAGTTGTACTGTGTAGCTCAGGCCAGGTTTTCGCATTGTAGCCCTAGCCAGCCTCAAACTCACAACACTACTCCTACCTCAGCCTCCTGAGTGCTGGGATTAAAGGCATGCACCACCATGCCCGGCTAGGATTGGGTCTGTTAATTTGACTTTTACTCTAACTTCACACTTTGAGAACTTTTTGCTGACCAGAAAGTCTAAAGATGAGGAAGCTTCATTTTCTAACCTAGCAAGCCCAGGTTCCCTTATACGTTCTTTAAATGTTGCTTATTAATGGAATAAGACTTCTTTAGTTTTCCTTTCTTCCTGTAACTAACTGCACCTAAAACAAGCTCACTGATACTTTAGACATTCAGCCTGGAAAAGTACTTGGCCATAGACATATTTTTTAAAATCTTTCAAGTTACCTTGGGAAACAGTTTTTACAAAGGGTTCCTGCTGCTACACAAGGCTGTTTATTCTTTTTTCCGTCTTCCCAAAGCAGTTTCTCCACTGCTCCAGCCTCCACTAAAAACCTCCTCGTCTGTCCTTCCCATCTACTTCCTGGTGCCAGAGTCGAAGCCACAGGCTTCTGAAGTTTATTTGGCAGCACCCTGCATAGAGATGCCAATGTGCCCCCTTCAACCCCCGCATCCTTCAACTTGCATCTCTACCTCTCACCTTCTTGGAAAGCCACAGCCTTGTGAACACACCCAGGGGTTCCCTTGAGGCTGGGACTTTCTGAGGAAAGAGCTCACAGTGGGAGAGAGGGAAGAGCCCAGCTGTGGAGCTCTTCCAGCCACCCTCGCTGAGGCTATGGACAGGGAGGGGAGGCATTGGCACTGTCCAGTCTCCAGCTGACCAGGTTCTGGCTACAAATGCATGAGGGAGGCAGCTGTAAGGACAGGAGCAAAAGAGCAACCTGCTGAGCTTAGAGGACTCGGGAACCAATAAAAGGTTTTTGCTTTAAGCCACTACATTTTGGAGTGTTGCAGCAATAGATACAATACAATCATGAGCTTCAAAGGTTGCTTAATGAAATTAACTGTGAATAAAAATGTGTAGACCATATTTCAACTTAATAGCCATATGATTGTATTATAGAAAGATTATTTCAAGAAATTTCTCTTGAAGATGATGTATGTGGTAATGCCTTGGTTCACCAATGCTTCTGTTTGCAAACAGTTTGGTTCAGAAACAAAAATGGCAAAATTTTGCTTCTGTTTGCAAACTCTACATTGGGTGCAAACATGACCACAGCCATCTTTCCCACAGAAACACAAACACTGCCATCTTCCTCCAAATCATCAAAAGAATTAAGTTGGTAAACCAAGGTACCACTGTAGTACCAAACATGGCAAGTCTGTGATAAATGCTAGAGGACTATGAATTTCAAGGTGTCTTAAAGAGGAGAGAAAGAGGCCGAGAGATCTGATTTTTCTAAGTTGGTTGGAGTTTTTTGTTTGTTTGTTTTGTTTCAGACACAGGGTGCAGTTGATAAAATGCTTAACGTTTAATAAAACCTTCATCATTTCTCAGAATAAATAAATTTGGTTCTTTGCTCTCATAACTGGGTACCTCTTTAGTCTTGGGGCTCTGCTGAGAGTCTTTCCTTCTCTGTTGTCTACTTGTGACTTGTTTTTGGTCAACAGCAGATCATTCTGGAATGCTGACTTTAGCCAGGCACAACACCAGAGCCAAACACAACAAGAGGACACTGAAACTGACCGGTGACCAAGCCAAGAGAAAAGTAAAGAGGAACTAAAATTTACCAGGAACGTGGACGTCTTGCGATCTTAAATTGTTTGATTTCCCAATTATTGTGGTTAAACTGCAACCTTCCTTTAAGAGCCTTTCAAAGGAAGGAAAAGTGTCACTGTGTCTTATCATTCACCTCGGGGGGGGGGCCGTTTGACTCCCGCCTGTCACCGCGCAGAAGGTGCTCATGCCCAAATTCGCGGGTGCCAGTGGGGTTGGCGCTGGCAGAGCTGAGCTGTGGGTGTCCCTGTGCCCTCTGCCCGTGTGCGCGGGCACTCATCTTCAGGTGCTGACCTTGCGGTGAGGCACATGCGTCAGTTCACAGGTGTGGTGATAAATGGCAGAGTGTAAGAGATTGCGGAAGGTAAGAATAAAATGAGTGTATCCAGCAGGTCAAATGAGCCTCCTAAGCTAACTGAAGGCGATGAGAGCGGTAGATGAGAAGTTTAGACCTAACTTCCCAATATGAGCACTTCCTCCTCATCACGCTATCCTACAGCACTTCACAGCTCACAAAGGATTCTCATTTGCTTTCAGATTTTATTTTGATACTGAGGTCCCAGTTGCCAAAACTGAAACATTGCAAAACTACGATAGCGGGAAAGTACAGCCCATGTGGACCAGGGTTGCCTGGGGACTGAAATGACCTCCAAGATGTGAACCCTTAAGACTCTGGGAAACGGGTCTGACTCACAGTTGTACCACTTGCTGTGTCCATCACTGTAATCACAGTATGATAAACACTATTAGCCCAAACTGCAGTATTATTACGTGGCGGGACATAGCAGGTGCAGGAAGTGTTCAACAAGAACTCCCCATATGTTATCACTTAGCATTTCCACACACACTCTAGCAATACTGCCCTTATGGTGCTATTAAAGGAGGACAACATTACATATTTTAAAACTTAGCTGTATACAGATTATCATCACATTCATTATCCTATTGATTTTCTCTAGACCCAGGGAGACAGGTAAGACCTACTATTTCTACTTCACAGAAGAGAAAACTGAGGCATAAAAATACTAGGGATGTAGATTTTAAGCTCTGATTCCTAAGCCAGGTCTCCCTCCACAATGCCAGCATACTTTTCTCATGCCTTAATGTAACCTCTTTCCTTGCATCCCAGTCTCTGTGGTGAGTGGGGGGTAGGGAGCCCTCTTTTAGTACTGTATGACATTGTTACAAGATCATTTCTTCATTTGTAGTACTTCTGGCCTTGAGCTAAGAATGTAAAAATGAATTTTTCAAATTAAAAATCACTACTGTGTAACTTCTAATATGTGTGCCTTGATTTTGGCAAATCATTTTATGATCTGATATCTATGTAGGTAAAATTGTTAGATGATTTTTTATCATTTGAACAACTATGCTCAGTTCTCCAGTGATTTCCAATATCAAAGACAAATCAAGTTTTCACATCATGACCCTGAAGGCTCTCTCAATGTGGTCTGGCTCCTACTTACTTCTCTAACTTGATCCTATATCCCTTTCCTCTCATTCATTCATCTCTACAACATAGATTTGTTTCTGTTTCACATTTCAGCCACAGGACATGCATTTGTTGTGTCTTCTGCATGAAATTTGGTCTGTCCCTCCTAGCTCGCACAGGTGACTTCATTATTCAGCCTTCTGATTAAAGACCTCCTTGAAGAAGCCTTCCCTGGTCTTATTAATGAGTGAATAAAGTGAGGTGCATAACAGTGCATGGTATGCTTCTATTCCTGTACATTCTCTTAAATGCACATGCACAGAGATAAAATAAATAACAAATAACAATGGTGGCAGAACTATGGGATGAAAGTGAGATTAGATTATTTTCGCTCTTTGGAGTGCCTGAGTTGTTTATCATATGTAAGTATCACTTAATGAAATAATTAAAACCTCTTTAAAAGAATGAGGAAAATGCATTAGATTTTTGAAACTGACATTGGAAACAGAAGAGGTATATATATATATATATATATATATAAAATATATATGTATTAATACTTTAATTAGATCCAATAATTCAATTGCACAGGGCCTAGTGAGATAGATCCTAATTAAATGTAATTCATTGGTCAAAAATCTAAGATTATACTGACCACAAGTTCAGTATGACCCAACCATCTGACTGGGTTAAATGTAGCTACCAATAGCAGCAAAACACACTTTCTTCTCAAGAGTACACAGAACATTTTACAGACTAAAGCACTTGTTAAGTCATAAATTACAACAAACTTAAAAAGATTGAAATGCTAAGTACCTTTCCCAAACATAACAGGATGAAACTAGAAATCAATAGCAGAAAGAAAAATAGAAAATGCACAAATAAGTGTATACTACACAACATACTATTGAACAACCCATGAGTCAAGAAGAAATCAAAAGAAAAATTAAATATTTTGAGACAAATAAAAGTGAAAACTCAACATATGGAACTTGATGCAGCAAAGGCAGTACTAGGAGGGAAGTTTATAACAATAAACACCTACATTTTAAACAAGCAGCCTGACTGTATCTCATGGAACTAGAAAAAGAACAAACTAAGCCTAAAGTTAGCAGGAGGAAAGAATAATAAAATTAGAGCAGAACTAGTAAAGTGGAAGCTAGAAAGACCAATGAAACTGAGAATTTTTTATGCTAACTTTAGGCTTAGTTTGTTCTTTTAATCCCAGCACTTGGGAGGCTGAGGTAGCGGAGCATTGTGAGTTCGAGGCTGGCTTGGGCTACAACGCGAGTGCAAGGCCGGCCTGAGCTACACAGTGCGACCCTGCCTCAAAAAACCAGGGCTGGGAGTTTGGCTCAGCAGCTTATGCGCCTGTCAGGCAGGCGTGAGGTTGTGAGCTCGACCCCCGGTGCCACCAAAAAAAAAAAAAAAAAAATCAGAATTGTTGAACTTTTAGCTGGAATAATTATGTTCAAATAAATAAAATCAAAGACAAAAGAAGAAACATGAAAATTGGTGCCAAAGAAATAAAAAGTATTATAAGAGACTACTATGAATAATTGTATATTGACAAATGGATAACCTAGAAGAAACAGCCAAATTTCTAGCAACATACAATTACCAAGATGCAATCCTGAAGAAACAGAAAATCACAACAGCCTTATAAATAATAAGAGATTGACTAAATCAGTTTGCTGTGTGTGGTTCTGTGTAAGGTTCACTCTGTAAACACAGATAATTTCAGGACTTTCTTTTTAATTTGGATAGCTTTTAATTCTCTTTTCTTGCCTAACTACTCCAAAATTCCAGTGCCATCTTGAACAGAAGTAGCAAGGGTAGACATATTTATCTCATTACTGATCTTCAAGGAAAAGCTTGCAGATCTTCACCGTGGATTATAATATTGCATATGCACTTTTCACTTATAACCTTTAATGTGTTACAGGTTTCTGTCTTAACTATGTGATTCTCCCTCCTGCTATCATCATAAAGTCTTCACCAGGGCTGAGCAGAAGGGGTCATACACTCAGACCTCCAGAACTTTGAGGAAAATAGACCTCTTTTCTTTACAAAGGGCCCAGCTTCAGATATTTTGTTATAGCAACTGGAAACAGATAAAATACATCATGCATATACAGTTGACTAAGTTTTGACAAGGGTACCAAGAATATAGGTTAAGGATAGTCTCCTCAATAAATGGTGTTAGGAAAACTAGAACTCCACACACAAAGGAACGAAACTAGACCCTTGGCTTATACCATAACAAAATTAACCTGAAACTAAAGACTTAAATATAAGACCTCAAACTGCGAAACTCTGAGAGTAAAACAAAGGAGAAAATCTTCATTGTATTTATCACGTCAGTGATTGCTCGGATATGATATCAAAAGTACATGTAATAAAACAATATTAGATAAGTTACAATACTTCAAACTAAAAGCTTTTGGGAAAAAGATTTGCAAACCGTATGCTTAGTAAAGGGTAAATCTGAAATGCATAAGGAATGCCTACAACTCAATAGCAAAACAAACAGCACACCAAAAAAGCACAAAAACCCAAAACAACCTGAAAAAGAGCAAAGGTCTTAATAGACATTTCCACAAATCACCAACAGTGCATCAGAAGATGCCTGGTGTCTCTAGTCATTAGAATGAACCAAATCAAATTACAATGAGATGTCATCTTCCCCTGTTAGGATGGCGTAGAAAACAGAGCAAAAGAGACAAAAGAGATAATAACAAGTGTTTGTGAAGGTGTGACAAAACTGACACCCATGCTTACTGCTGGCAGAAATGTGAAACGGTGTGGCTACTGTGGAAAACACACATAGGTGCCTCAAAAAATGAAAACTATAACTCCCACATGAACAAGCAACCCCTATTTTGGGTATTTATCCAAAAGAACTGAAAACAAGATCTCAAAGAGACTATTTGTGCTTTCATGTTCATTGCAGCATTATTTATAATAGCCAACTGAATTTCTTCAAAGATGAATGAATAATGAAAATGGAATACTACTCAGCCATAAAAAGACGGAAGACCTGTTGCCTGCCATGACACGGGTAAATCTGGAGGCCATTGTGGTAAGTGAGAGGAGTTAGTCAAGGAGGACGCATATATTGCCTAATTCATTTACATGAGGCATCTCAAACAATCAAACTCACCTATGCAGAAAAAGAGAAGGGTGGTTACCAAGGGCCAGAGGGAGAGAGCAAAAGGGAATGGCTGTTTAGTGAGTGCAAGGATTAGATCACACATGATAAAAAGTTCTGGAGATTCAAAATACTGTGCTTATATTGAACAAAATCATGTGTACACTTAAATGTCTGTTAGGAGCACAGCTCTCATACACTGTTTTTACCACAATTCAAAAATGTGAATGCACTTCACAATAGTAAATACAAAAATGCAAATAAAAAATTATCACCTGTCAAATTAGTAAAGATTTGAAAATGCTGGTGAGAATTTCCTAGGGCAGGCTCTCATTTAATGCTAGGTGCTGTATAAGTTGGCGGGAAAGGCCATTTTGAAAAACACTCTGGAAATACACATCAAAAGGTCTTTAAAATGTTTATACACTTTGATGCAATGATTTCACTCATAGAAATCTATTTTCATAAAATAACAACAGATGTAAAGATTTTTATTATTTTTAAGGAAAAAATAAAAAATCTTTCAAATGTTCCATAGAAGGGAATGGTTAATAAATGTTGATACTATTGATCAAAAGCTAAAACCATTTATAAGGTTTCTGTGATAAACTACTCACCATATAATACCAAGTAAAAAAGGCAGGATAACAAACAGTATTATGATGATCATACACAGTATTATCACTACTATGTGTAGTGAAAATAAAAAAGATGAAGGAAATACTCATACACAAACATTTGTGACAAATGGTGTCACTTGTGGATAAAGAGATTATGATTTAAAACAAAGTTTTTAATAAATCTTTTTTTCATGTTTTCCAAAATTTGACAAATAGCTAATTACTTTTTTGAACAGAAAAAAATGAAATAATATAGTCTAAAAATCAAGTGTAGTCTAATGTCCCTTCCCCAAATATATCCTGATCAGTTGGTCTAAATCCATATATTTTTTGAGATATTGTCCTATCTTTTAGTCTTTGCAAGTGCAAATATGTCAGATAAAAATATAGAGTGACCAAAAATTGGACTCTTTATTCTAAAAATACTGGTAAATAGTTGACTGAATTTATTTAAGGGATGGTTAAAAGAAAAAATGTTTTTTACTATATCATTTAATTTTAAAGTATAAGAGGTAGACAAGTCAGGGAGAGAACTGAAGAGAAAGTACATATTGTAGTATTTGCACAGTAAACTTATGGTTTCTGGTAGCCTAAGAAATAGCACTAAGTTTCCAGGCCACCTTCTTGTAGGGAGTGGGCTGAGGGACATACATGGCCTGGCCAGGAAGGGAGCCGAGGGGTCTGTCCTGGCATCAAGGACAGCCAAGCCCACCCTGGCTGTCAGTGGATTAACAGATGGCACAGCCAGATTGTTCCACTAGCCTGGAGCTATGAACTAAAACAATTGCATTCAAGAGAGCATAAATTCATGCTACAATCAGATTCCTGATACTAGCTGGAATGCTGGGGCAGGGTCATGTTCTAATTGGTTTAGGCCGTGAGCAGGTACATCTGACAAGGGATAGCTTATATTGTAGATGTAAGCTGGCTTCTTTAGGTTGACAGACCACCAACTCTGAGAGTTGATTGCACCATCCCAGCCTATTTGATCACACATGGGAAGTATTCTTTTATCTTTATGTGTTTCCTTGAAATTAGATAAAGTAAATCCAGGGACCCTGGGTACCATCTTGAAAACAGACATGGTTTGATGCAACCATTGATTGTTTACAGAGGAAAAAAATGCTCGAATGAGTTGGTGACAATTCAAAATTGAAAAATTTGGCATAACCAGGATGTGGGGCTTTTAAAAAAGATTAAGTCTAGCAGAGTGAGCTGTCAGTGTCATGTGCCAAGGATCAGCTAGAGATGAATGGCTAATTCCCCAGTTAGATGGCACAAACCTCCCAAATCCACAGTCGTCACTCAGTCCACCTGCTCATGGGCATTTCCATGCCTGGTGCCTGCACATGTTCCTGACACTGATCAGTACAATTGCTCTTACCAGTTGGAAGCTTTCTGGTTCACAGTGATGGACAGAACTGATCTATTGACAAGCCCAGAGCTGCCTAGGATCAAAAATCTCCATTACTACAAAAACCCATCAAAGCAACCCTACCTGTCAGTAACTCTGATAAAGACAGATCCAAGGAAGTGCAATGAACATGTTCAAAGACGTTCTGGAAGCTCTGCGGGAAGCTGCCCCTTGGGAAGACCCGGGTGCCCTGGACAGCCAGTTTTCCGGGAAGACTGGGACATCCCCCAGGAAATGCTCAGTCTACTTTTTGGAACTAGGAGGTTATAAATATTTGTTTCCACCTCCCCAGCCACAGATGCAGAGCACAGCAAGGAAGAAATGGAGCCAGAACAACGTAATGCCACACACAAAAGCACAGCGTGCAAAGAGAGAAGGACATGGTCATTGTAGCCTGGAGAGCAGCAGCGGTATAGAGCTCGGGAAGTTAAGACGAACTGTAGCATGATTTGGAGAGGGCCCCGAGAGAGAAGCGCACATCTGTATGGTGACAACGACATAAACCAATCATGCCAACCCTGGCATGAGGAGAAAACTCAACCCTTCAGAGAGAGATAGTTAAAACTAGAGCAAGCTCTTTACAACAAACAAAACTAGGGAGACTATGTAAAATATGCCGAAACTATGTAGAATATTCAACTGAAGTATAGAATTTCTATGATCGGCTGATACAAGTTTAATAGAATGTATTTTTGGCTCAGCAATGATGTAGCTTCAGTTACTAAGGAATAATTTATCTTTAAAGCTTCAATCAAAAAGGAGTCCGTCACTAACTGAAGTAAAATGAGCGGAAACATCGGAGTCAGTACAGTAATAAAGGCCGAGGGTCACAGGAAGGGCCCTCGCACACAATGGGAGGTTTACAGACGCAGTTATTTCTTTTCTGGCCTTTGACTCAGGGTCACAGCCAATCAGTCGCTGCTTACAGATCGGGTAGCTTTTGCAGTGTTTATTTCTTTAAGTATTTAACAGTTTCGACAGGCAGTAACCAGCAATAACGTGTAGCGTTTCTAGCATGTTATGGGCGTTTAACAACGTTAAACAATCGCGTGTGATGAAAAACAGGAGGCAGTAAAGCTGGAATTTTTTTTTTAAAGATACAGTAGTACCAATTTTTTTTTTTTTTAAAGTAGACAAAGCAAACAGTGGACTGCTTAAGCCAAGGTAAGAAAGGCACAACCATACTGTACGCCCTAAAAAGCCCTCCTGGTAAATTCCTCTTAAGTTCCTTAGGGACTGAAAGGGGCGCGGGGAGGGCCCAGCGCCGGGGTTGGGGACCCGGCCATCCGCACTCCTAGCCCAGGGTCCACCTTGGCACGGCCCGGCCCACCCCGGCGCTGCTCCGATGCCACCGCCTTCGCTCCGGGGCGGGCCACTCTCCAGCGGGTCCGCGCTTCCGCTTCCCGGCGCGGCGGGGACCCAGCGCTCCAACTTTCTGCAAAGAAGCGCAGAGAAAAACAGAGCGGCGCCTTTAAGGGCTCCCGCGCCTCGCCCCGTGTTTACATAACACGCGCGGGGGCGGGGCCGGGGCTCCCCGCCCTCCTCCCCTCCCCCCTCCCCTCCCCTCTTCTTCCCCCTCCCCTCTTCTCCCCTCCCCCGCCCACGGCGCGGCGCGGCCAGGCGTCCGCGTCCCTGTCCACTTGCCCGGCTCGCCCGGGCGGCCGCGCGCAGCCACGGCGGAGCAGCCCCGGGACTGGCCGCCCCGCGCGCCCCTGGCCGCCGTGCCCGTGCCCGGCGCGCTGCCCCCGTTCCCGGGATGGGAAGGTAGCGGCGGCGCGGGCTCGGCGGGGAGCGCGGCGGCGGCGGCCGAGCGGGGCTCCATGTTCGCCCCCGGCCCGGAGGAGCCCTGCGCCCCTGGCAAGGAGCCGGTCAAGTACGGGGAGCTGGTGGTGCTGGGGTGAGTGCGGGCCGCCGGGCCGCTCGGACTGGGTCATCGGGGGCGCCGGGGGCGGCGGGGCGCGGGGGCGCGGGCCGCCCGGGGGACGGGAGCGCCGTCTCGCCGCAGCCACTGCCCGGAGCGGCCGCACCCAGGTCCGCGACCCCGGCCCCCGTCCTCCGGACCGATTCCTCCGGGTCCCCGACGCCCCGGGTCCCTGACCTCCGATCCTCCAGATCCTCCCGTCCCCCGATTGCCCGGCTCTCCCTTCCCACCCCCAGACCCCGCTTCCGCGTCCGCCACCAGCCCGCGTGAGGACAGCCAGGATCCACACTCGCTGAAGGGCGCAGTTGAACCTCAGCCACCTCCAGCTCCGCGTGACAGCCCCATTGTTCCCTAATAACCTGGGGGAGCTTCGGGGGCGACGGGGGTGCAGGGGTGCGGGAGTGCGGGAGCCCGGGCGGGGAGCGGCGATGCGGGCTTGGGCCGGTTCTGCCGCTCGAGGTGCCACTGGCACCGGTCCCGTCTGGGTCCCAGCGGCTCGGGCCGTGGGTGCCCGTGGGTGGGCTTGGCGCGTCCGCGGGCCAGGGCGGCGAACTTGGAAAGAAGCGATCCGAGCGCCCACTGAGTGCCCGCTTAGAATCGGGTGGAAGATCGTCTCAGGGCAGCTGGTGGAACCGCGCGCTGTTTCCTGGTCCTGTTGCTGGAGGACTCGGATTCGAGGGATCTG
Organism: Dasyprocta punctata; assembly: GCA_004363535.1. Classification (NCBI taxonomy): domain Eukaryota; kingdom Metazoa; phylum Chordata; class Mammalia; order Rodentia; family Dasyproctidae; genus Dasyprocta; species Dasyprocta punctata. The sequence goes on from RJWM01007329.1 coordinate 45,849, forward strand.
CAGATGGATGACTTTCTCTCTGCGTGGGAACTGCAGGGAAAGACTGCTACCCTGTCCTCTGGGAAGAGGGGCATGGCAGGGAGGAAAGCCAGGGTTCTGTCTGTCTTATGTAACTGCAGCCTAGCCTCATTTGGTGCAGTTGGGTTTTGTTTGTGTGGCCAGCTTCAAAGTGTGTTTTAACGCGGTGTACTTGACACTGAAGATGAACTTGTGCCAGAACTTTATTTCATGATTTCCTTTTGAGGCAGTCGTGTTGAGATGTTTGTGCAGAGCATTCCAAAGTCAGGAGAAGGACTTAGCCCTGCTCCGTCCTGGTGTCCCAGGCTGTGTCAGTAGATTGCTGGTGGCACGCGCCCTGCCCTCCGCTAATGCTTTTTCAGGAGACACCAAGGATGACAGGGTTGCCACCTATGTGCCAGCTCGATTTGGGTACCGAGGAGTTGGCAGCGAACCAGGACCTTTGGTTTTAGTGTGGAGTGATAGACATAAACAGAAAGAAACCCATACGTAAATGAATAATAAATGCAGTATCAGGTGCTGCCAAGCTCTCAACGGAAGTTCCTTAAGGTGGACAAAGTGTGCTGTAGGTGAGGATGGCTTTCTTCAAGTAGGTCAGGGCTGGTCTCCCAGGAAGTAAAAACTGAATGGAATACTCTAGTCTGGCTTTTGAATACGTGAATTGTGACCTTTTTTTGAGAGTAGGTTTCTGACTTTGTCGCAATATTGAACACAGTGAAGAGTTCAGGTTGAAGAGTGAATAGGTAGGTGAATCCTAGAGGCCCTGCTGGGATCACATTGCAGCCTTCAACTGGAGACTGTGCCTTCTCTCTTAAAGCAACAATAACGTTCAAACGGAACTTATTGTCAACTTTGCTGCCAGACCCTAGGATGTCAATAGTAGTAAGCAGTTGCTGTGCAGGTTTTCTCCTTAATACATTTTTCCTTGAGGTCAGAAAATGCCCAGTGTTTGATATTGATAGAATCTCTTTTGCTTACTTGTAAAATACATGGTTTGTTTGTTTTCACTGCTGTGTGACTGTCTTTTTTGCTGTCTTCTGAGTTTCACAGTAAAATGTTATTAGGCAATTCTGCAGAGCAGACTGAAAAGTTGATCCATGCATAAATGTTTATACCCACGCATAAATGTTTCTGCAGCCTTTCTTGTGCTGCATGAATATTAAGAGACTGGCCCATGGTTAGGACTTTAGTGGGGTCATTACTTTCTGATAAATTATTGGAATTTAAATTATTTCTTTGTTCCAGCCAGTTAGTGTATCATAGCCACAAGTCTTTGTTGTGTCCCTTAATAATTGATGGAAAAAAAATAAACCAGTCTAATCATTAGTTCTTAATCTTAATTTTAAATGTGCTTTCAATTTTGAGTTTAGTAACAATTTAAAATTGAGAAAGTAGCTCAGATTTTGAGAGACAATTCAGTGGAGTCGGAAGAGGGTGTATTTGCAGTTGAGAGACCTGATTTACCTCCTGTCTTGACTGGTTTCATGATTTTGGTTTAGTTCTTTCTTTAGCAGTAACAAAATATAATTGGATTAGGTAGTCACCAAGAACCCTTGGCCTATGTTCATTGGCTCAGCTGTGGGAAATGTGTGGTTAAATTACAGATTCTAAGTAGCTTGATATCTGTTGATTGTGATGGTACTAGAATTCAAATGTGCTTGTGTCTGGTGTCTTAATGGCAGAAAAGACCAATGTTCTGGTTGCTTCTTAGGGAGTAACTGTGCATTTAACAGGTTTTAAACAGTCGTAATGACTCGCTAGTGTTAGGTTCTACATGAGAACATTCCAGTTGGGTAAAACTTACTGTTCTGTGTTTCAGAAAGACAATGATACTTTGAAGTGAAGCTGAATAGACTGAAATAACTACCACAAGGAGGAGATGATGTGATGATAGAGTTGAAGAATGGAAGGACCTCGGGCCTAGGTGCATATTTCCTTTTATTTCACTGAAGCAAAGGGACAGGACTCCTTGGAGAAGGAGATTTGTGCCCAGTGTCTCTGGGCTGAGCTGGGGCCCCATGGCCTTGTCTCCAAGGAAGCTGAACCTTGCAGTGCTGCCCACGCCCCCTCCAGTGCCCTCTGCAGTTTGTGTTGAGCATGCATCTTTCCTGCCGACTAGAGGGGGCCCTTTCTGGGGTTTGAAAAACAATGTTTGCTCTCTTAGTTCTTGCCTCACAGTTGAATAGGCAGTGCATTTTATTTTTCACTCAGTGCCTCACAAGATACATTTTTATTTGCTTTGTCAATCAGGGGCTCTTAAACTAGAGTCTTACAGGTGGAAATCAGGGAATCCACAAATCTTCACTTTCATATTACTCCACCTGAAATTTAGCTTGTTTTATTTAACCTAGTGAAGGAAATGAGAAGACCCCTGCTAGGGCTGTTGCGTGATGCTTTAATACAGAAACCCATGTAGGATGAGTCGCAATTTGGAGCTCGTTTGATAACTACATACAACTGAGTTGCTGGTGACCTTTTGTAGTTTGTATGTTGGGAACATTTCTCTGATTGGGTTCAGGGGGCCTCGTCAGACCAGCAGAGAGGTCCTTAGCACAAAGAGCCCGAGAGCCTCTGGGAATGAAGGTTTCTAGATGTGACTGGAAGATGCAGACCATTCCTGGAATCTGAGAGTGCTGCAGAAGGGTCCGGCACCTGCCCTGCTGCCCTTGGAAACTGCAGCCACCCTGTCCGATGGGACAGAGAAGACTTTTGCTCAAGGTGCTTATGGTCTTTATTTATTCATTTTTAAAGTAGCTTCCAGTTCTTAATGCTTTTTCTGTTGTACGCTTGGGGTTTTGGCTTCCTTGCTCCTTCCTTTGGTTGTAGTAATGAACCTTAAAATACACCCTGATACATCACCTTTTCTCATGTTGCACTCTAACATGGGCCTAAATATGTCAAATCCTAGTATCTTCTGTAGACTAGAAGATCTTTGAAATCTTTTAAAAGCATAAGACTGAATCCTTGCCATCCTCTGTATGTGGGGTAAAGCACTCAGATGCGATTGTGTGGACAGAGTGGCTGGTTCTGTAGGCTATTAAGGGTTCTGATGCTACTGGCTGTGGGTTGCTATATTTTCCTTTACTAACTTTAGCCTTGTTTGGAGTGTGTGGCTGTCCCTGTGGCTTTGTGGCTTCTGGCTTTCTGGCTTTCTCAGATTTACTTGTTTCTCTCTTTAACATACCACGACTGAAACCTTTATTAGGACTTTTCATTTTCGGATGTATTTCATCATATGATTGGTATTTAGGGATGCCTTATGTAAACAAGAATAAAACCAGCAAGCATGTTTTATCCAAAAGATAAAATAGACACAAATGACCAAAACAAAATAAGACCCAGCAGTTGCCATATTTGGGGGGCTGATGTGGTCATGCTTGGAGTGGCCAGGAGGCCTCCCTAAAGCAAGTAGACGCACTGCAGTATGGTATTTTTTTTTTTCCTTTTTTGAGACAGGGTCTCGCTGTGCAGCTCAGGCTGGCCTTGAGCTCACTTTGTAGCCCAGCCTAGTCTCCAACTTGCAACAATTCTTCTGCTTCAACCTCCTGAATGCTGGGATTACAGGCATGCCCCATGACACCCAGCAGGATGGCTTTTGAATGGAGACTAGAACTACGGGTGGGCCTCACTGGTACGGGAAGAAATAACTGTGAAAAGGAATTTCTAACGTTTTGGTTTAAATAAACATTTCTCTTGGGGTGTGCAGAAATCTGTTCTATGAAAAGAGGTGTGGAGTGATTTAGTTATTCTTCCTGAACTTACTGTCATCTTCATCTTCTGGAAAGTAAAATAGTAAGAGCAGGAAGTGCTTCGTATTCCTTAGCTTTGTCTAAATCAGCTGTTCTCAACCACTGTCATGTGTGATCATCAGTCTTGAGGTCCGTGTCCAGTAATTTATGGCAAGTAATAAAGGGTGGATTTTTCAAATGATTCATTGATGTCCCTTTAATAATGCCATTTTTCTTGCACACGCACTGTAATTTGTTGTCTCCAGTGGGAGAGAAAGGAGTGGAACCACACATCAGGAAAGCCAGGAGTTTATTCATTAAGCAAATATTTATTGGGTATCTAGTCTTCCAGGCTTGGATGGGGCAGACAGCTTCCCTGCATTGGCCAATTGCTAGACAGTTGTGCCTCGGTTCATGAACTTAATTCTTTGCATAATTATGGTTACAACCACATATATGCTTGCAATTCAGTTCCAACCAGAATTGTGGAACCAATTCTGCAACCAGAATCATGGAAAAAATTAGATTTATAGACTGAGGTACCTCTATATTGTTGTCACAGACCTGTAGGAAACAACCATTGCTGCTACACAGCTGCTGGCAGCATGGGTTGGGCTAGGGTGCTTGGCCCTGAAGGATGCCCAAAGACAGGCACTACCGCTGCCCCCCACGGAACTGGTTGAGGAGAGTGGAAGACTGCAGTACCCCTGCCGGGCTCTGGAGGGGCAGCCTAGATGCAGGCAAGGGCAAGCGGGCGCTAGGAATGAGACACAAAGGATGCTAAGCCTGGAGGTAAGTGCAGCAGGGGCTCTGTGGAGGACCAGGGACTGTCGCTGGTGGCTGGGGAAGAGCAGAGCTGACAGTGGGGCAGTCCTGAAGGGCTTCAGAGTTACTGGAAGAGTTTTGGACCTCACTCTAAGGATAGGGGAGTCTGCTGCACGTTTTCAGAAATGAGAGGGACGAGGAGAAAGTTCTTAGCCAAGAGGACACCGCAGAGGCAGGAAGGACAGGCTGGAGGCTGCCAGTTCCCACTAAGGCACAGAAGGGGAGCAATAGGATGGGCAGCTTGGTGCCCTGGTGCTGGGAGCCCTGCACTCTGTGTGATCCACCACGTCTGGCTTGCAAGGCACTGGCTGGGGGTCGGCGCGGCCCCTGCTCTGCCCCTTGTAGGTTCTCAGGGCAAAGCCACCTGCCCTGGCGGAGCTCTGCTTCCAGTGCCCTCTCAGAGGCGGCAAGCAGGGGTCAGGTAATGGAGAACTTCACGAGTGCTGTGAGGAAAAGGCAGCGGGACAGGGGCGGGGATAAGGGGCAGGCAAGGGTCAGCAGGGTGAGGAGCTAGGGGAGGCTGTGGAGGCCCTCAAGATAGAAGAGTCAGGAAAAGCTGTTGTGAGAAAACGGTCTGTGTGCTTTGAGAGCACTCACCCTTTTTAGTTTTCTGTGTGTATGTTTATTTCAGTTCTGGGGAGGGGACCCAGGGTCCTAGGCCTGACTAGCCAGGCCCTGTACCACTGAGCTATGTTCCCAGCCCTCCTTTTACAGGTTTTGTTTGTTTTCTGCTTAAACCTCCCAGAGTGGGTTCTGCTCCTCCAGCCAAGACCTTCAGAGTGCTGCTTTATTTAAGAAGAAGACAAAGGGTCAGAACAGTTTATCAAAGGGGAAACAGAGTTGCAAACAAGCACAAGGACAAGTCATTCATGTCCCTAGACACAGACTGGTCTGCATCCCGCTGGTGTTCACTTGGACTTTGTGCTCGAGGGCAGGGACCTCAGCTCCTTGCCCATGGAGTGTGGGATGTCCTCTCTGGGGCATGAGTAGGTGCGCACTGAGGGGGGTAGATTTTAGGGATTCACCCCAGCACTCCACTCAACACAGAAGTGTTGCCAGGGTCAGTGGCCATTTCCTAGTCTGCAGGAACCTTGCTTTGCAGCACAGCTGCAGTTCTGTAAACAATCCTCCCTGCCTGCAGGCCCCAGCCAGGGCTCCCTGCGATGGTGAACCTCTTCCTGACCTCGGCTCTTGCAATCCCAACTTTGGTTTATCTCCTTGTGAGTTTCAGAGCAGGCATCTTTCCACCTGCAGAAGGTTCTGCCTCTGAGGGACGCAGGCCATGTGTGCCGACCCCACCAGCTGCACCTGGCAGTGCTGCAAGGCCGCCTTGGCGTGGAGGGGCCAGGGTCATTAACGCGTGTTGTGATGGCTGAAAATACTGCGGCACTGACGCCTCTCGAATGACAAAGCTGTTACATATGCATCAGGGGTACTTTCAGAGGCAGGTTTAAGTCTTGATTGAGATTTTTTTCCCCCAGCCATCCACATAATGCTTCTCACTCTCACATGCTTAACTCTGCTTGTTCCCTGTTTTTCTGCTCATGCAGAATGTGTTTCTAGGGTAAGAAATCATTATTTCATGCTCTGAACTTCCATTCTGATTAGTACCAGTTTGACAGAAACAGCCACAGCAGGCAGTTTCGTGGTCAGCTTCTAGGAAATCGGAGGTATTTACTGTTCGCATGCACCTCAAGGGAGCCCCAGCCCCTCTCCTTCCTCATCCCTCCTGGCCTTCCCAAGTTCTGTTTCCTCTCCTCCTTGTATTTGCTGGAATTGTGATCAGGACTTTGATCAGCATGCAGGTAAGTTTTCCTGGAGTGATCAATTGATTACTTCAGGGTCCTTTCTGCGAAACGACCTTGGACACCAAGGAATATGCTGAACCTTTAAACCATCCAGTGAAGGAATTGTACTAAAGAGCTGTATTACTAAGGTGCCTGCCTAGTTTTCCCTATTGTTCCTGTGGCTGACTGGCTAGAAATCAGATGGGGAGCTCAGGTTTGGACTTCAGCGCATTCTTCCTTTGCTTCCTTGAGTCAGGCTCATTCTGTGATTGTTTTGACCAGTCCTGTGTCTTCTAGGTGCTGCTGGTGTGGTGTTGGACCCTCTTTTTTTTTAGCTCTACCTTCATTTGCTGGGGCTGCTGTAACAGAACAGTGCAGACAGGGAGCAGCACCAACAGAACCCTTTCTTGTTCCTTTCTGAAGGTTGGAAGTCCCAGATGGAGATGTTAGCAGATTGGATTCCCCAAGGCCTCTGTCCTGGACTAGCAGCTGAGCACCTTTACACCACACACACATGCACACACACACACACACACACACACCGTTCTTCTCCTATGCTACCTATCACGGGATTCAGACTCCTCATTTAGTCAAGTTTCCATTTCCAAATACAGGCACATTTTGAGGGTTTTTTTTTGGGTGTTAGCACTTCAATGTAATGAATTGGGTAGGGACACAGTTCAGACCATAAAGTCCTTGTAGAGAACAGCTGCTACATAGAAGTCTGACTTCTGTGTGCAGGAGAGTTCCTCTAGGGGGTGAGAGATTATGAAAGGGAGGAAAAAGTCCTGGCCCCCTGATGTACCAGCACCCCAGCCTAGGCAGCAGGTGAAAGAGTGAAGTCATCTTTGGTCCTTGTGCCCATCAAGCTGCCCATCCAGGTCTCACAGAACGCTTTCCCCACTCTGTCTACCCAAATGGCAGAGTCACTGCAGGGGAGTGGCAGTTGCTTTATACCACTACACTTTCAGGAGCTTTGTTAGCATCAGGCCACTCAAATACCACAGTGCCACTTTTGCAAGTGCTTTAGTTGTCAGTTCTGACAACTTTGAAGTTGAAACAGCTTCATTGACTTTTCGTTGTTTTGTTTCCTTCAGGTGATTATTTTAATAAGCATAATTTCAGGCTTTCGGGTGAGTTCTTTCAAATGTTAGTTACGATATGGCTTGAAAATCTTAGCTAACAAAGCATTTGTGGAATAATTTTATCACATGTAAGGCATCTGTGAGTTTCTTTGCATTCATCAACATCTATATACTGTGCTATCTCCTGAAATTCCACAGAGCAGCCCAACTGAGCTGACAAGCATGCTTGTGGGAGCCTGCCGCATAAGCAGCTTTCACCCAGGCCAGCTAAGTGCATGACACAGATTTCCAGGCTTTTAGAGATCACCTGACATGAAATAATAGAAGCAGCAGAGATCTGAGTAAGGGTGATATGTACCAGTATCCTGCAGGTCTGGAGCACCCTGCAGTCTGGTGGTTAAACGAGTGGCTGGAAAGTTCATCTGTAGCAGTTGTACCTGTCTGAGACTGTGGGCACTAAGAGAGCAGCTTGGCTCCTGAGGTGCTTCCCGTATTTCGGGCGCACCGTGGAGGATGTGCCCTGTTAGGTTGGAAGCCGGCAGTGACGGAAGGATGCTCTTGGGCTGTGTGGATCGGGTGCTTTGTTCAGAGATCAGCTGGGTGCTCTGCCACCTGCTCTGCCGGGTAGTCAGTCTGAGAGCCCTACAGGCGCGGGAGCCACCAGTTGCTCCTCCAAGCTGGATGTGTGTCCAGGGGAGAGAAAAGACAGGACTCCTCTTGTCATGTTGCTGGCTGAATTAAATGTGACTTCTAACATTTCCCCAAGTTCTCTTGAGGAATTTTAACATTTTCTGCTTCTAAACAGAGGGACTGAAAAAAGGAAAAACCAAATTTTTGCATTTGAAATTTATCAACTAAGTGTTAAAGGAGTTAAATTTCTACATAGTGTGTTTTGGGAATTGGAACTCATGACCTCGCACTTGCCAGGCAGGCGCTTATGCTGCTGAGCTATATCCCTGGCCCTGTGGTTCTTAAAAAGTTTGTGGCTTTTACAATTCTGTAGTTTTTAAAACTCAGAACTATAGTAAGACTTTAGGGATTGTTCATAAAATTTCATGTGCTCCACATGGATATATTTAATGAAAAGTCTGACCATTATGCGTACAGAAATTGAGCATCACCTAAACACATGCACGAAACATTACCCATCCCTGTGTGATGCTGCTGTTGGCTGCTTGGTGGTGAGGAGTTCAGAGGACCAGGAGTGCTGGAATGCATGTCACTTAAGGAAATGCAAAGTAAGGCATCAGATGCAGTGCAGAGGAGCAGTGGTTGGAGGGAGCTGTGATTTGGGGACTGCCGTGTGCCGGTTTCTGTTAGGTGTTTGTGCCATCAGTCCAGGAATCGAGTGTCATTTGGGCGGTGGGGCTGCAGCTTGGTGACCTGTCTAAACACATGATCCACATTGGTAGTGGAGCCTTGCAGAAGGCAGACCTGCCTGGGTCTGCAACTCGCTTCCTTCTACCCTACACAGTCCTGCTGGGGAGGTTGCCAAGGGCTTCCCAGGCCAGGTGGCCTTTCAGCAGCAGAGTTTTGAAGGGTGATCTGAGTTTTTACAGGAGAAGCAGTAAAGGCACAGGAACATGGCTGGAGGCTGAAGCGCTTGGGGAAGGAAACGGTTAGAAAGTTAGTTCAAGCTGCCATCAGCTGGTCAGCACATTTTATGCTTCGTGGTGGATAATGACAGAGAGGTCCCTGCCTGCATGGAACTTACAATCTATTGGTGGAGAAAGATAAGCAATTTAAGCCTGGCAAGGTTTTGTGGCATTTATGGGAGGCATCCCAGAGGGTTAAAACTTGTTTCTTGGGCGGAAACAATCCTGTGTAAACTGAGATGGGGAGGCCAAGCAGGCGTGTGCTGTCGGTGGGCAGGGGAGAGTGTTGCACTCCTAGGCCCCAAGTGGTTGCGTGCTGGGGGACAGCAGTGTGTTTGGAAATCCAGGGGCAGTGAGAGGGCTGGAGGGTGAGCCCTGGAAGGACGCAGGCCAGAGCAGTCTCACTGATACTGTTGAACACACTCATTGCAGGCAAGAGGCAGCCCTGGGGCTGGAGAGGAGTCAAATCATCCCCAGGGCTGGATCCAGCTGTGTTTCCTCTTTTGCAGGCCACTTTCCCCTCTCTGTCTCCCTTTCCCTGCCAAGGTATAGTCAAGTCCCTGCTTGGTGTGATGGTCTGGATTAAAGCCTTGGGGTCAGAGTCATCATTTGGCCACCTAGTGGTTTGTTTTCAGAATTTGGGCTGCAACCAATGTGGAGGGGTTGACCCCACAGGCCAGGCAGCAAGGGACCAGAGAAGTCTTTCCCTTCCTTTACTTACGTCTGTGGCCCAAGCCTGGGCTCCCTCAGGTCCTGGTAGTGGCGTCCTGAGCACTGTCTGAAGGGCATGGCCACGGGCCTCCTTTGTGTGTGGGGCAGCTGGGTGGCACCGTAACCACAGGAAGACAGCTGTCTTCCAGGCCGTCCTTGTGGTCCAGGGAGGCTGGTCCCTGGGCTGCCAGTCTCCTCAGTCTTAGTCAACTCTAGCTGATTGGTACTGTGGCCAGGTAATTCCTTTAGGAATGGCTCGCCAATTAAGCGTATTCCAGTTCCTTCTTGCCTTGAGCAAAGAATTGAAGGTGACCAGCTAAAAATGATGCCAAAAGTTTGAGATGAAGGGGTAGGGGAGAAACTGCTTCTGTGGAGTGAACTTGGGCCAAACAAAAGAGGAAAGAGCAAAATAAAAGTGCACCCTGATCTAGAAGACACAGAGTGGGGTACTGGGAGGAGTCATGATAGCGGGGGGGCCCCTGGTGGCACCATCTCTTTTAGGCTGTCTCCATCTTGTGGGAACCTGCAAGAAGTTTTCCATGCAGTCTGGGAATTACTTGATACTGTCCTGGGGTCTTGTAAGTGGCTGGTCCTGTATATTTCTTAGCCAACTTTGCCACGTCCTGCCTCCTGTCTCAGTGCCAGCAGCAGTGTGGGACACTGCCCCTCTGATGGTGTTATTGGGCACATTTCTGTTCTGTGACTTCGCAGGAAGTAGGTGGCTGCTGCCCTGCTTGCCTGTCCTGCCCAGTCAGGGCTCCCTGTCTCCCCTCTGCCCATCCTTCTGTGCCACACTCCTTTCACACTGCAGTAGGACTTCCAGGACAGAACCTGAGCTTAAAATCACTACTCCTTCATGGCCCAGTTGCTTCTCTTCTTGGGGCAGCTCCCCAAGGCTGGCTTATGAGTCCTGACGGTGGCATCTGCCCTTCCTGGAGTGCTACTCCCCACCGGGTCCTGTGCAGAGTGCTGCTTCTACCGGCCTTGGAACTGATGAACAGGGGAGGGACTATCACTGGTCACGGGCAGGTGAGGAAACTGAGTCATGGTGCATGAAAAACCTGTCTAGGATCACTGGACTATAGTGTAGGACAGAGCTCTAATTTGAACTTAGACCTTTCTGATTCCAACACCGTTGTTCTTGCGTTCTGCCTTTATCTTATGTGTTCAGAAGAAGTTTTATGCCTTTTTGTTGTATTTTTTAGCCAAACTCTTGCATACTGAGTGTTCTTATTAAACATATGACACAAAACTTCACTCTTTCTATGAGGTTACCAGCAAGGGTAAACGGTTTTTCTTACATTTTACAACTTAGATGAACTCTTTGAGAAAAAAAAATCACTGTGCCTCCTTACATATTACACTCTTAGTGTGTTTTCAGAACAGCAAATGCATGATTTCTGGGAAAGAAAAAGTAACCCTCACCCTATGTACCTTCTTATTTACTTGAATATATTAGAGTTGAATTAATGCTTCAAGGAAGACCTGCCTTGATCATTTCCCTCATGTCCAGGACAATCCATTGCGCTGCTCTTCCCTCCTCCAGAGTTGCTGAATCACCCTGTAGCTATGCATACACACAGTGGCTCTTTGTCCTGCAGTGCTGGTGGTGTCATTGAGGCATCAGTTACACTTGGGTCACAGCTTGCAAGAGGAGCTTCTAGTGCTTTCCCTCCATGGTGAAGTTCACCATGTGCTTGGAGTCCAATGCCAACGCATGTCAGGCTTTCTTTCACAATACTGATCTTCCTGTTGGTGTGGGTGAAGGGAATTGCCCTTCCCAGCTTGTCTCCTCCCTGACAGTGCTGAGTGCGATGTGTCCCAGTAATGGTGTGCATTCAGCAGTCCCCAGGGCACAGGCCAGCGGCAGGGCAAGAAAACCACCTTGTGTTGACTTGGACTCAGGCTTCAATGAAACTCATTTGCCTCAGATCCTCCTGAAACTGGGCACAGCTTTGGGCTGCGTGGTCTCCCTTCCTGTGATGTGTTTAAGCGTTTTCAGTAACGCATGGTGAGGTGTGTGGAGGTGTGTGTGACCCAGGGCTTCAGAAAAGCATTCTTAGCAGGCAAGCTCCCCGTGCTAGCCAGTGGTGGAATACCAGAGCACAAGCACAGTGTCTTGATAAGCAGTGTTCAGTGTTCTGTGGGGGAGGCAGAGACCTGGCAGCACTGCAGGGGAGTAATTCAATCAGCAGAGTCTGATAATGTAATAAACTACACGGGGTGAAACTTGAGTGGTTTACACACACCAGAATGCCCTTCAATTGAATTATTGTCTCATAGCAGTGTCTGTTCATGTACTGCTGCTTTAAATATTAAAAGACAATGAAAGTCACTGTCTCCCTCTGATAAGTGAGAAAAGACACACACACACACACACACACACACACACACACATATCTCTGTCACTTTGTAATTCGTGCTGCAGCTCCATAGCTGTCCAAGCCCCTAGTTTAGGTTTGTGAGTGGGAATCCTGTCTGAGGTGTGGACATGCAGGCTGTGTGCTGAGCGTGCACTGTGGCATGAGTGGACTGGGCGGGGTGTGCCCTGCTGGCTCCTCCCACCTCCTCACAGCATCTGCTTATGGGCCTTCTTCCTTCACAAGTGTGTGAAGCCTAGGAAAGGCCCGAGCCTGCTTGGGCTGTGCTGGCACAGCTGTCCTGGAGGACCCAAGGTCTTCTCCACTGACCTGTAAGGACGAGAGGAGCCTGGCTCCTGAGTCAGGCCAGAAAAGGATTTGGAGTTCTGGTCTCAGATTTGAAAGTTCTCACATACCTGCTTCTCCAAGTGTGTGTATGCATCTTATTCTTGTCCCAGGGATTTGTGAGACTGGAGACAGTGCTGAGACCGTGTCGTGGTCAGTGATAAGCTTTGGTAAAGATTAGAAGGGTGTCAGCCTTCGGATCTGGCATTAGGTGCTAGGATCCCTGCAGCTGGGGAGCCCTGCTGAGACCCTCCCTGAGGGAGGCTGTGTGTGCACATTTCCTGTGCGTCCCTCTCCCTCCAGACCCAGGATGGTCACGGGAGGCCTCGTGTTTCCTATTTCTCCTTGAGATCCACCTTGGACATTTGACTTTCTCCCTTGAAGGAAAGAGCTTTCTGTGGCACTTTAAAGGCAGCCTTGTGGGTCTTTCTGTGACCTTACCAGGACTTTCTGTCCTCTCAAACTCTGACTGGGTTAGTGGTTTGTAAGTCACATCTTCGATTTCCTGAGAAATCATTTCATCTCAGTTTCTCTTAGGTTGAGTCAGTTTTAAATTGTATGGGATAGATTCTTGCAACTTTTCAGTGTTAACATTAATCATGTTTTTTCTTCATTGAATGAAGAAAAAACCTTTGAGAGACCATTTGTATTCAGGTAATATGTTATTAGTTTAAAAAGCTGTATGCTAGGAGATTATATAAAGAATATTAACAAAAAGTTTTGAAGAGGAAAGAAAAATCTTCCATGATGTTGATACTATTTTTATTTTTTTGCACATTGACTTTAGTTATGATCCATAAACATTTTTGTATACTCCATTCTATGTGTAGTGTGTCTTTTTTTATTTTTAGTATTAGCTGACTGAACTTTATTTTTATGGAATTAAATCAGTGCTAAAAAACATTTAAAATAAGCCAAAAGTATTTTTATTGCCCAAAGCAAGTGTGTGCTAATTGGTTACTTAACACACATTCTGCTTTGTGGGGCTGGCATTGGGAACTGCTGTGTGATTTGCAAAGTGTCTGTCTTTGCAACAGGGCACAGTGGAGGAGGAGGGACAGGCAGGGCTCTGCCTGCTTGATTGAGGTCTCTGGATCTCTACAAACATGTATGAAGCATGTGGCTTCAGAAAATCAGATTAGGTGCTGGGAGGAAAGGACACCTTCAGGACAGTGAATTCTCTGTCTGTGTTGTCCAGGTAAGCCCAGCGAAGCTCAGGTGCAACCCCAGCCAGGACCCTGTGACAAGGAATTCCTTCTGTCCTTCAGTTCCTGTGTGCACAGCTCCCTCTGCTCTCCTGTGCTCCAGCTCTGTCTGTCCGAGCGTCCTGCTCATTCCTGAGGATGTCGCTTGGTGTGACGCCTGTCCTGTCTCCCCTCTCTTCCAGCCAGCCAGGAGCAAGGGTTTCTAGTGAGGTTTTTGGGTCTGGTAATAGACACACTGGGCCCCCTCGGGCAGGACCTGAGCCTCCTCACCCCCTCGCCCCCTCGCACACATTGTGTCCAGGCTCCAGCACCTGCACCAGCCAGCACCTGGCAGCCTGCTAGTTAGGGAGTGTGCGGGGTGCCCTCCCGGGGTAGCATGCTGCTGTGGGTGGCCTCACCTCCTTCTCTCTGCTCTCTGCTCTGGTTTCTAAAAATGCATTATTTACTCTAAAATAGGCATTGAGTTGATTTCTGTTTCTCTGATCATCTTTCTGAAAAGTATTCTTCCGTTTGTCTCTCCCAAGGCAAGGTGACTGTAAAGTTCACCATGCCCAGACACGATGGTGCCTGTTGAAAATTGACCGTGGGACCCGGAGGTGGGATGGTAACGAGTTAGAGATTTCCTTCGAAACATTAAGAAGGAGAAAGGGTTAAAGTCGCTGAGTGCAGGGGTATGACTTGAAGCTGACAGTCATTTCAGCTTTTGGCTTTAAATGATTTTTCTTAGTCTGTGGTATTAAAAATCTCCGTAGAAAAACCAACAAACCCAGCCATATTTTGACAGTGATAAATCTTTATTTTTACTCAAAATTAGTTGCTCTGGTTTCTTATCTTTTCACTCTGAAGTCACAGATAAGTTCTCTTTTCCATTATTTTTCCCTGATACTTATCACAGCTGCTTTTGCCTTTGTCTTCTGGCTGGGGTGTTTGTGTGTGCTTTCACTTTGTGTCCTCTTCAGCTCCTTTCCTTTGATTCTTAGAAAACTTTATGCTTATAATGTGTATATGATGTCTACCCTTCTGCCAATTCCGATACATTTTTTTCATGTTCCCACAAGCATTCTTGCTGTTTGTTGAGTTTTCTCTTCCATCATACAATACTGAAGTATAGCTTGTTATGCAGTCGAAGCAAGACAGCTGGATTAATCTGAAAGCCAACTTGAGTTTGTTTATTTTTCTGCTCTTTTCTTTGTTTTCTAAATTGTTATGAGGAACCAGAGATCTTGTCATTAAACTGTTTCTTTTCACTGGAAAGAGTGATGTGTAGCCGGGGAGTAGATGGCATCTCTCATTACCATCTTTCTCTGCTTCTGCGCTACCCCCACCCCACTTCCCACCAGGCCTCCACTTTTGTAGAATTCTCCGATGAATATTCATCTCTTTTCTCCATTCCCACTCCAGGTCTTATAGGGACCATAATAGATAATGAGATGTCTAAAATTCAGATTATTCATGGGATTTATAAGAAATAAAAAGGGAAATGTGATATTTTAGAAATTACACAGACATTGGAGGGAGGTGTAGTGGCAGAGATCATTGTGAATTGAGAACCTTGTTCTGAGTGGAGCCTGTGACCCCAAAGCTGTAGCCTTAAGTGTAAAACACAACACGGGCCCAAGGTGGGCAGTGTGGGCACGTGCGCTGCCCCCTGCCCTGCCAGCTGTGAGGGGAGCCGTGTGCCGTGTGGCGTGCACAGGCCCTTGGGGGAAAGCTGCAGTGCAAATGATTGTGAACTGTGGTTTTGTAAAGTAGCTTAGTGAATTTGTTCATTTAGTTTTGATCGGATTATATGAGACTGTCTTACGGTGAGTATCTGGCTGATTTGTTTTGTAGATTTTCATTCTGGCATTTGAAGGGCACATGTGCTCAATAAAAAATGATTCAGAAACTGCAGATGTTTTCCAGAATGAGAAATAATGCAAAGGGCTGGTTGCCCAGAGATCTGGGGGGAACGTTGGTGGTTGATGAGTTAATTTCTTACTAAAGATCTCTCTAAAGTGAGATTTCTGTAAGAGCTGACGTTCTAGGCTTTCTGTTATAAATGTATTAGCTACACATGGTGACACTTATTAAATTGGATACAGCCTTTTATACTTCAAAATCTGGACCACTTTTTTCCTGTGGACCAAAAATAACTGGTTTTAAAAAGAAAAAAGACAAGGGCCAACAGCATATGCTGAATGTTTTGTTCACTAGAAAGACTGAACTGAGTAGTCAGCAGCCTGGATGTGACCCAGGAGAGACCCTGTTGACCGGGCTGCAGCAGGGGTGACCTGCCTGTGGACCATCGAAGGTTCATGGGAGTCTCTGTAGTGGGTTTTGCTTCTGAGTTACAGTAGATGACTCTGCTTTTTCCAGCACATTTGAAGTCCACTTGAATCTTTGATGAGTGAGGTTTGCCTCGTTGATCTCTGTGCACATTAGTGATGACTGAAAAAACATTTGTAGATGTAAAAGAGGTAGAAACTTGGCAACCAAGGGCATCCTTGCAAAATCTCTGTCAAACATTTTACTCTTATAAGCTTTAAGAAGTCAAGCTGGCCCACTTGTGTTCTGTAGGGGGAGCTTCTCACTGCCCCTCCCGCTGTGCGGTCATGCTGAGGTCTCTTGGCCGTGCCCAGTGTCTCTGAATTTAGATAGTGTGGCCACAGAATAACTGTGTTTGCTGAGTCTGTCTGTGGAGCATATAATTTGGAAGCATCACTGTTAACTACCAGATCATATTTTTAACCTTTTAAACTGGCAGTTTCTGGTAATGCGCTGGGCTGTTGAAAATGAGATTAGATCGGGGTTTCAGCCGCAGAGAATGGGGCTGGAAGCAAGGCGGGAGACATCAGATGTGATCTGTCATTCTCCAGGACTGTTCAGATGGAGGAACGCCTTTTGTTTAAATAAGAACAAAACTATTAATTGATCACTTCAGTCCGCTGACCCTGGTAATTGTTACATCCTCTGATGTAATTTATTGAGTGTCAAGGGTTTTAATTGATGTGTGAATCACAGATTTATGTGGGACTGCTGCCAGTGGTCTTACTTTGAAATCAAATACATATCTTTCTTCTTTTCCTTTCTCTCTTTCTTCTAATTCTTTGCTCCTCCTCCTCCTTTTCCTTTCCCTTCTTCTCTACTTGTAGGTGTGAATCCTAACATCATTTCTTCCCCAGTACACCTTGCTGGTTTGCCTTTTGCAGCTTCTTTGAGTTTTATGTAGAGAAAGTCCATGATTAGGCTGTTTTTCAGCTCCTCCTTGAAAAGCCACTCCTCATTTGCTTGTTTACTGGATGAAATGTTTGGCTGATTTGATTTTACATTGAAAATGTGTGTTGGTTGTTAGCAAAACAGTGACTTCTTACCTACCCCATGGACAGGTGTTTTTATTTCCTTACTGCACCAAAGGTGACAGTGTCATTTATAAGCAGTGGAAGATGAGGTTTCTAGTAGCTTTTGGAAAGTGTTTTTTAGCTTAATGTAAGCATCCCCAGTAACTTGCTTTCCTTAGAAGGGAGAGGCTGTTGAATGTACCTAGTAAGACAGTTTTTTTCTTGTGAAATTTGAGATATTTCTTTCTTAGCCATTCAGAACAGCTACAGAGAAACAGAACTCTCTGGACCATGTAACGTGTAATAGCTCCACATCTGAATTGAAGTAGAGGAAAAGAGTGAAAACCTGAGCTACGTGGAGCTCAGTGGTTCTGGGGCCTGGCCGCTCACCAGCGCACAGACCCCTTTCTTGCTCTTTCATAGGATTTCCCAGTGGTGGTCCTTGTCACCTTGGGCATGTTGCTGACCTATATTAGGTTTGATTCTCCTGCTGAAGACTGGACTCCTGCACACATAAAGAAACAATGTATAAGAGGTGATGTTATGTGTTTTCCCCCTTCCCTTTGAGGATTACCGTTAGAAGTACAGTTAGTGAAGGAAAAATGACAACACAAATTCATGTGTGGGGCTCTAACTTTATCATGTGTTGTTTATAAAAGTAAGATTGTCTGTGAGGCAATTTGAGGATGAGTGTTTTGAATTTAATATCTTAAAGTGCTGTGAGTCTATCTGAATTGTTGATGCACCTTGAGTTAAAAGATGGATCTTTGCAGGAGAGTTTAGAAACCTTTAGAGTAGTTCTATGACACAGAGTAAGAACTGCACACAAATGTTACTTGAGCTGGGTACTGAACTTGAAATGGAGACTAGCGCACCCGCTTGGTTCCTTGCCTGATGAATGTTGTTTCCGGGCAGACTCAGGGCTGCCTCTGCCATGGATGCCCGTGAACCAGCTGCAGTGTGCAGCCCAGGTGCGCAGCTCTGTGCTTCTGCCAGGCCACACGCCTTCCGCACCTGCTCACCGCTGGCGGCTGCACCTGTGAGATGCGCACTGCAGCACAGCGTGCTCAGAACGCTGCTTCCTCCAGGACCAGGCTGGTTTTGTATAAAGTAATTATTTCACATGCAGAGGAAAGAATAACTTGAGTACTCTCTGAAAATGGTACATGTATTTAAGAAAAGTGCTGAGTCTCAAGACTGTATTTTCACATGGATTCTGACACAGAGCACCCTCCGTGTGGAGGGCTAGTCATACTGTGGGATTAGGAAAAGCATTTTCAGGATTTGAGCATTTCCTCTGTTCAGAATTCCCTGCAGCTTTTTAATTAAAAGTACAGGTGTTTTAAGGCTCTTTTTTTGTTCTTTCAAAAACTGGAAGGTATTAATCAGTTATTTTCTGTAGTGTCTGTCAGTGCGGAAAAGACTGTAGAGTAGCAGCTGCCAAAGAGGGATATTGTATTAATAGGGGATTTGGTCAATATGAATTCGTAAGGTCTGACTTTAGGAACTCTGTGAAATATCCTCTTAGGCTCATTTTTAAAAAGTTAAGCTTTATTGTTAGAGATGTGTGAATAATGATGAAATACTAGAATTTTAGTGATTTGATCCAATGAGCTATCTTAGCATTTATTCTGTTTCTCTATGTGATTAGTTACTGGTATAACTGAAAGAACAAACTGTTTTCCGTCTGTTGTCAGTCTCCTAGTGCCCGCTCATTCACGCAGCTCGTCTGAGTCCTGGACAGTGTGATTATGGGAACCCTGAGTGCGTGTGGAAACACTGGCCTCTCCTGCATTGTTGGTGTGTTTGTTTTCTCAGGTGCCTTTCCACAGCCTGGCTTTTACTTCTTTCCTGCTGACAGAATTAATGAGCATGTAAGGAGATGGTGGGAAAGAATGGGGGTGACCCATGGTTCAGGTTTCTCCCACTGACAGAGCTGGAGGGGGGGATGTTCACATTTTTTAGGCGCAAATTAATCTTATTTTTCAAAAACAGAAACACAACAATAAATACAACAATTTACATTTTATGTGTGAGATGAGATCTAAAAGAAAAAGGACATTAACTTTAAGCAAAGGTTTGAAAATGAGTTTTGCTTTGAAAAGAAGTTACATTTGAAAGTTTCCCAGTCAAGGTCATTGCAGTAATCCTCCAGAGGGTTCTTGTCATCATCTCCTTAAGGGACAACAGCTGGGGAAAAAAATTTTGAAGGTTTAAAGTTAATTCAGATTTTTAACTTAATGCAAAGAACCCCATGGAGTTTTTTCTTTGAAATTTGATGTTAAACACAAGATAGGGAAAAATTGATGATAAAAGAACTGGCCCTTGAGTGATCCAGGGGACAAAGGGGCAGTGACTTGGTGTGAGAGGAGCCTCCTGTCTTTTCCTAGGAGTGCAGGAAGGAGGCAGAGAGAGGGGATAGATGCGGGGAGTTTGCAGCTTGGCTGGTAGAGCATGTGGGTGTGGTCGCGGGGGCTGAGTATTGATTTCTATCCTCTTTTCTCTGGTACTTTTATTACTTTGTTCTCCTGCTAACCAAGAAGAGCACGTACTCAGTAACGTACAGAGTGGAGTTTTATCTGACTGGGTTGCCAACCAAAAGGTTGGTGATAAGACTTGGGCCAGCAGGCAGACACAGCAGTTTAGTACTGTACTGTCTCCTGTTAAGTCGGTGGATGAGAATGTAACTTGTGTTAATTGACTTGAACCCAAGTGATCATTATATTCTGTTTCCCTTGTGCATGGTCAGGAAGGTTAAGTGTTGGCGGAGACTGTATGGGGTATACTATGTACCCCCAAGTCCTCACATACTTTTGATGGGGCTGAGTCTGACGCTTGTGATCAGTTTGTTGTCTAGCACAGAGATTGATGATGTCAGTGCTGTACCCGCCCAGGGGTGGAGCCGACATACAGTGTAAGGGAAGGCGGGTCTTCCTCTTCCGTGCTTCCGCTTCCGCCTCTCTCTCTTGCTCGCCAGCGCGCCTTGCTGCTCATGGCTGCCATGAAAGGCAGACCTGCCATGCCGTGCTATCTTGGAGCCAACTTAAGTATGGACTGAAACTCCCGAGAAACTGTAAGAATAAACCTTTCCTTCCCTAATTTTGGGCGTCAGGTATTTTGTCTCGGCAACGAGTAAAAAGTAAACAAGACAGAGACCTTGTCACACCAGTCTTGTGTGGTGTCTGTGTACCCTCTGTGGCTCGATCTCAGGCGTGGGCGGAGAAAGATGAGGCAGGACTGGCAGCCAGGTGAACGGCAGGTGGACAAATCAGCCCCTGCTCTCTTTGCTGCCATCTTTCTGAGGCAAAATTTACCTTGTAGCTTTTAGGAGTTTTTTTTTTTTTTTTTTTTTTTTTTAATGAACCACGCTCCTGGATTTGAAGTATTTCATTGCAAGGAAAATGCTTTGTGGTGTTGGACAAAGGCATTGGCAAAGCTTAGCAGTTGCAAGGTGTGTGACATGTGACCGAGTACAGCATCAGCATCGTTGCAGTTCTAGAGCATTCTCCCATGAACACTGACCTCTAATCTACTGCAGCTTGAAATCACCATTCCTCTTTATTAGACTTTGAAATAAGAGGTAGCTGTATGCTCATGAGTGTAGCTTCAGATATTGACATGGTCTCCCATTTCACCTTTCAAATTTTTGCTCACCCTTTAAAGTTAAACTGGACCTTTCATCAAACAAATAAGTGACATATATGTTACCTACTTGTAAATCTGCACCAAATTTGGGACATACTGCTACCATCTCTAACAGGGTCTTTCTTCTGCACCCTGCACCATCTGGGAATATAGGACTTTTTGAGAAACTCCCACTGACCGTTACATCCCATTTACCAGTCATTGCCCTTGGACGTATCACATTAATAAATTTTCCAAAAGGAATTCAAGGCGCAGAAGCAATAGCTTTCTCAACTAACTGAACTTCTTATTTGACTTTAGAAATGCTAGAGTACATTTCAACTAGAGCCTTTTCTTTCCAAATAGGAAAGCAAAATCATTTTCTGTTCTATCCTGTCCCTGAATGCTATTGTTAGAAAAAGGTTACAATGAGAAATCGCAGAGTTGCTAGAAATCTACAGAAACAGGAATGGCAAATTGAGGTACTTCCTTATTTCGTTTTACAGATCATTATCTTTTCTTAAATAAGCTGTGATATGTTCACTGTTGAAGATGTGGAAAATTAAAAAACGTGCAAGGGAACCTACCTGAGTCACATGGAGTCTCAGGTCTCAGAGGAAGTCGTCGCCATCAGGGTGGGCATGAGGTCCTCCTCACTGCTCTTTTCCCACAGCTGGGAAGTCCTTCAGGGAAGCTGAATCCAGTCGTGTCTGGTGCCTACTTGAACTGGTCAGGGCTTCCGAGGCCTTGGTGATCTGGCGTGTGCTATGTGGTCTTTTATAGGCCACATCCTAACTTTTATTTATTTATTTATTTCATATTTTTCACTTGGTTTTTGTCTTTCCCTCACTGGAGTGTAAGCCCCATGAATTTGGGGGCTGTGTCACAGGAGTATCCTTGACAAGTGCCTGCAATATTGTAGGATTTAGTAGGAGTTCATTAAACAACAAGTGAGCACATGCCTCCCCAAGCCCTTCTCTTTGCATGCATATGACACATAATTACATATGCATATGTCCTCTTCACCATTCTCAATTTGATACCTGCCTGTGTAGGGTTTTCATTTTAAATTAAGAGATTGTAGCACACTTTTTAAGGAATGCACAGTTTGCTATTTATAATATTTATGTCTAATAAAAATTCGTAAGCTATACATAGTGTTGTTTTAACTCAAAAAGGTCTATTTTTTAAAAACTATTAAAACTATTTAAAAGTTTTAAAAATATTGGGCTTGACTTAGGTCTCTGTTTTTAAACTGCAGCACTTTCTTGCTTTTTGCTTTGCAGTAAGTTTAAATTTACTTGAAAATTGTAGAAATGGTAGAGTCCAAGTGTCCTTCACCCTGCTTCTTTTAACGTTACCAGTTTTTATAACTATGGCACAAAGTAGGATATTCACACTAGTACCATATTAGAACCTAAACTACAGTGCTTAGATGAATTCCTCCAGTTTTCATTTGTTATCTTCTGTTCTGCAGTCCAGCACAGGCTGTCACAGTGCATTAGTTGTTGTGCCTCCTTGGTCTGCTGCAGCCTTTGACAGTTCCTCAGTACCATGACTCTTCTGTTGAATATTGATCAGTTAGTTTGCAGTCTCTCCATTTGGGTTGGTCTAATGCACTCTTATTATGAGACTGAGGCTTTGCAGTTTTCTCAGTAACTCCATAGGAGTGATAGAGTCGTCTCATCTGAAGGACATGATGATGAAATTTGTTACCTTGATCATTTGGCTAAGGCGACATCTGTTTAACTTATCCTCTGTAAAGTTAGTTTTCCCTTTATAATGGGTTAGTATCTTGGGGGAAACATTCCCTACTAATTTTCATGTTTCTGCATGAGTTATCTCCCACTGATTTTAGCTTCCATCAGCTGATCTTGCCTGCAGCAGTTATTAATTACTGTGATGTTTGCCTGGTGATGGTTTTGTATTTTGTTCATGCCTTTTACGTTTATTAATTTGAATTCTTCTAAAAGAAGAGCTGTTTCTTTTCCATTTGTATATTTATTCTTTTTAATGAAAATGGAATAATATATATGTAAATGCACAAAAATTAATGTTCATACTCATGTAACTCTTAATTCCACCCTGACATCATTCAGTTAACTCTAACCTTCTGTATGTTTTATAAAAAGTTAACTAATGATGAACTTTAATACTAAAATACATTTACAGAATCATCCAGGTCAACATTTGAATAACTACAGATGGTAGTCTAGACAAATTGAACTGACCTTCATACCTAGTGTATGCTAGTATATGTAGTTAGAATATCGTTAATATTTATAGATTGTAAAATTTATGGACATGATGAACATAGAATAGCAATTTGCAGCATTTCTGATTGTCCCATTCATTTATAGTTTTGTTTATTACTTGATGTTGTCGCTGGACTCCTGGCCCCGTGACCACCCTGTATTGCCAGCACTTAGTAAAGTGCTTAGTATAGTGATGAACTATCAAGCAGATAAAATGATAAGGCCATCCATCCTAGTATTTCATTATTACCGGCTCTCCCTTTTTCTAGCATTTCCATTGTGAGAAGAGCAAACTGGAAGGTACAGTTTGGAAAAAGAGGAGAGGTTTATTTTGGCTTACAGTTTGTAGAGGTTTCAGTCCATAGTTGGCTGGCTCCCAGGCAGGGTGGCATGGCAGAGGGGTATTAAGGATGAAAGCAGTCCATGGCAAAACAGGGCAGATAGCAGGCAGCAGACAGCAAGCAACAACACCAGCAGACGCAGCAACCTTTTCCTTTTATCCCTTCCAGGCTATCCATCTCTTGTGTGGGGCCACCCACACCCAGGGCGGGCCTTCCTTAATCCCAGTATCACATCCCTAATCCCAGCATTACACACCCTAGAGCCAGCCACTTCAGAAAAACCCTACCTCTGGCCACATGAGGCTTTGAGGGGACATCTAGATGTAAGCCATGACTGGTTAATGATGAAATAGTGCACTGCCTGCTTCCCTGTCTTCCATGCTTTCCTTGTCTTGCCTGGTTAGTTTTATACTTAACCCTTCAGAGTTTAAAGTTCTAAAATAGGTTAGTTGATGCCAATATCATATAATAACAGTATTCATTTTTTATTGATTTGGAGTAGCAACATGATGCAAATTATCCTTTACTCAGGTTTTAGGAGGTTTCTCCTGTACCTTGGGTTTGGATTATTGAGGGGAAGGGCGGGATCTGCTGTGGAAGAGTGTACTATCCTGGTGTTGTTTCAAAAGGCAAAAGTTCTGTGGGGTTAATAGTATTGATTTACCTTTTGTTGCAATGTTACTTAGACATGTAGAGACTGATAGCCAGGAATAAACACCCGGTGCTTACATCTCTTACAACTATAAATAAAAGTCAGTCTAAAGTGAAAAATAAAACTGCAAAGTCATTGATATCCAATTACTGCATTGATTTAATGTGACAGATGATATCGTTTTGCTAAAACAAAAGTGTGATTTGCAGTACAAAATACTGCTTTGACTCACAAATGCCAGGGTTTGGAGTTTGGTGGGCTGACTCAGTCTTCCCGCCAGAAGTGCTGTCTGGGAACTGCGAAGTCTTGGATCTTGCAGGGTGCAGTATGGATTCACGTGGTCTCATGTGGCCCAAGTACATCAGCTTTGCGGCACATCTGCCTTGGTTTGTTTCTTGTTAGTGTCAGGAAATGAGAGCAGTTAAGTGCCTGTTTGTGACTTGGAATGCAGTACAATCTAGGACCTTGAAAGAAGAGGATTAAAAATGCTCTCTGACATCTTGTAGGCCCCTAGGAACATGTCCATGTACCCACTTTGGCTCAATAGGAACAAGTACAGACACTGTTGGCATAAGTTGCACCCGTTGTTGAACTGAGCAGGTATGAGGTGCTGGGTGGTGGTAGGGGAAGGTGTTAACCCTTAGGTTGGAACTGGAAGGATGAGTTGGAGTTGGTTAGGTGACAAGCTGGGGAGGACACTTCATGCAAAGCCAACAGTGTGTTTAGGGTTGTAGGGCCTCAAGGTGTGGATGGTGCAGTACAAACAGATACATGCACAAGAGAACTTCTCAAGTTGTGAGCTGCATTCTAATACATTCCTTATAGAATTTTTCTGTTTACATGCTGAGAGGTTCTTTTGCTTGTTTTGTCAGGTTAAAGTCTTTCTTTTCTGCTTTTGTACTTTTTAATTTTATTTTATTGAGATATACTGTCTTGGTTACTTTTCTCTCGTTGCTGAAACAAAATATCTGATGCTGTAAATTAGCAAAGGAAAAGTTTATTTCTTACAATATTGGAGGTTTCAGTCCATACTCAGCTGACTGCAAGGCAGGGTGGTGTGGCTGAGGGCCAGCTGTTTATGGCCACTGCAAACAGCAAGGCACACATTGGTAAAAGAGAAAAGATTGGCCTTCTTCCTGCCCTTACACTGTATGTCAGCTCCACCCCTGGGTGGGTGCCACGCTCACACCACCAGTCCCAGCACCAGACAACAAACCAATCACAAATGCAAGACTCAGCCTGTCCATGATTACATGAGGCTTAAGTGGCGGCCATCTGAACACACTGTAACATATACCTTGTGTCATACAGTTCATCTAGTCCTTGTGCAGTCTGGTGTTTTAGTCAGCTTGTGTATTCATTTATAAATTCATCCCCACAGTCCAGTTGTAGAACATTCTCAGTATCCACCATGCTCCCTCCTGCCACTTTGCAGTCAGTTGCTGCTCCTAGCCTAGCTCGAGGCAACTGCTGATTTTTTTCATTTTTCAGAAACTTCAGATTAGTAGGATGATATAGTCGTTAGACTTGTGTGGCTGGTTTCTTTCATTTAGCATGTTTTCAACATTGGATTAAAAAAAAATTTAGTCCTTGGTTCCTTTTGAACTGGGTGATACTCTGTTGATGGACTTGCACGTTGGATTTTGATGTTGAGCGGTTGATGAATGCTTGGATGATTTCCTTTTTCGGGCTATTGTGAATAATGCTGTTGAAGACAGTCGCTCCCTGGTCAGTTGCATGGGCTTTGATGTCTTTGCTAGGCACTTAGTAGTGCAGTGGCTGGGTCTTCTGATTTGTGTATGTTTAACTTTTTAAGAAGCTGCCAACCTTTTCTGGAAGAGCTGCCTCCTCACACTAAGTGCGTAGTGTCACTGGCCCCAGACCCTAGTGTTGTCCTCTGCGGTTACCAAATGGCAGCACATGTGTGAGAGTAGAGGGAAGGAGAGGCTGTGGGCGTCTGGGAGTGGCATGGGTTTATTCTTTGTCTCCTGCCGGGGTTTCTGAATTCCTGCACCAGCTCTAAGTTGTGTGAAATGGCGTTCTGTGGATGTTACTTTCTTCATTCTGAAGTTTAATGTTAGTAACAGTCTTTTTTTCTCTTCATGAGCTCTGGTTTTATGTGAACTGTCAGTCCCTGGAATCTGGAAAAATACCTTTGGTCGTGATCCCAAAGTGGGTTAAAATAAGGTGCCCTCTCCACAACTGCCTTGGGGTAGGATGTTCAGACTATTGCTTTTAGGAAATAAGGGGATAGACACGTGTGGGAGGAGGAGCAACGGTGTTGAAGTTTGCGGTCTGGGCCTACACTGAAAGGGGACACTTGGGCACTGTGTAGCTGTTGTTTGAACCATAGTGCATTAGTGTGACGGACGGTCGCAGAATCCCATTTGCTGTGGGTCTGCACGTCCTGAGTGCAGCCAGCTCCGGGACAGACAGCTGTAGGCTGGGGTTTGTGTTCACACCTTGTGTTTTGTCACAGTGCGAAGCTCAGCACCAAGCCCCTCCTCCCTGCCCTTCCGGTTCCTCCTCCCCCTGCGTCTCTCCCTCACTTCTGCTGGGCAGGGGCTGTGTAAGTGTGTCACCCAGAAGGAGCTCCAGGTCACTGGAAGCTTCCCTCACAGCAGCAGCTTTGTTTTCTGCCTTGCAGTCTGACGCCGTGGCTCTGATCTCCTAATTCCTTTTCGTCTTTTCTTCATTCTAGCTCATCCTGTGCAGTACTGCTGGAGGGATCTATCAACAATGAAGAGCAATTTGTGCGACCTTGTAATGACGTGTGTGTGCGCTGTGCATGCATGTGTGTGCATGTACGCATGCGTGTGGGCATGTGTGCGAGTGTGCATGTGTGTGAGTGCTCTAGGCTAAAGTGCATCCATTTGTGGGTAAAGGGCTGTCACGGTGCTGGCCATCCCTCCTCTCCCTGGGTCTGTGGTGTGGCCTGGCCCTCACTTCTCAGATGTCCTTTGCCGGCTCTCTGTCTGTGGCAGGTCCTGGTCTGGTTTTCTGGGAGGCACTGCCCTCCCTGGTCTTTCTCTGCTCTGAACACGGGCCTTATCTTTCCTAGATTCAGTGTGAGTGCTCCAGCTGTCTAAAGCCTTCTCACTCCCCAACCCTCAATCCTGCCTTCCTTCTTGGATCCCCGTTGTATTTCTCCAAAACTTTCTCCTTAACTTCCTCCCCATGTACTTGTGCTCTTTCTTACACAGTTAAACCTAGGTGTCTATTACAGGCCTGGCCTCAAGTGTGCAGGACAAGCATGGAGTCTTCAGTGCTGGGGAGGGGGTGTGGCAGGTGTTGTGGAAAGTAAGACGTGGTCTGCAAAAGTCAGGCATGTGGGTCCTCTGCCTTTCAGGACAGCGGAGGCCCAGCCCACTCCCTGCACTTCCTGAGTCCCTGGTGTATGCGGCTCAGCAATGAGAAGCACGCATGCCCAGTGAGCAGAGGCTGCAAATCTTTCGCCAAGAGTTTTAGCGCCAGGGCTTACGTGAAAGCAAGTAAGACATTTGAGCCATAATTGTAATAAAATTGGAACAAGGGTTGTGGAGCTAGGGCCAAAGTGCACATGGCACTCCTAGGTGAGCTTCGCCACACTTTGGCGGTGGTGGAGGAGCAGGGCTCCACCTGCAGGGCACCTTCCTTCACGTTCTTGCCACCCTTCTGCTGTGTGGCTCTGGTTAGGTGCCCTGCACTTTGCGGTGCGCTCTTTCCCCTGCTGCTCATTCCTGTACCTTGTGCTGTGATTACACACAGAATTATGCTTTGTACCCTGCAGCAGGAGCCTGAGCATCCAAGAAGAAGGGCAGGGATGTTTCTCTATTTCCTTGGAAATTGGAGCCCACTTGTGCTTCGGGAGATTTCTGAAGTACATTACAGCTGTGAAGTCTTTATGTCGCTCTACTAGATTAATTTTTACCTGACTTTCAGGAGTCCCATCACCTCCGTGCATTTCCAGGTTACCTGCACTCTGCTGCATCTGTGAATAGGTGTCAGGATACCTGTTGAAAATAAGCTGTTTTCTTTCTTTTTCTGTTCTTGACCTAAGAGCACACATATTAAAAGGACGCTGTCCATCTTACCTTGATGTACAGAGCATGACTTTTCCTGCCTTCTCATTTTGGTGGTTGTGGGAGTCTTAACAGGTCCTCTGTCCCTATAACTTTTCATGCCTGGCCCAGCTGCATTCTGAAAAGATGGATGGCTTTTCTAGAACTCTGTAAGGGTGGACAGCAGCAGTGTTGGCAAGGAAAACTTAAATAATGCAGTCTTCTCTCAATACTTCTGCTAGCTTCCTTCTTAAGGCGGGGGTAAAGACAAATAAGCAAAGTAGTTTTCTCTCAGCAAAAGCAGAGTAGTTTAAGGAGGAAATATTATAGGGCTTAAGTCCCTGGCAGAAAGCAGTGTCTCTGTCACGTGTGTCTGGAAGCTACATGAAGGCGCAGCGTTAACTGCCAGTGTACCAGTATGGGAAAAAAAACCATTTCCCGTGTTGAAGCCCAAGTAAAAAAGTTCAGTTAAGCAGGCTGAAAGAATGGAAATGTATTTCTGTGAATGCCATGTGTGTCTATTGATCCAGTATACTTTCATTACTGCTCATATTATCATTGCCATTATTATTTTACTATTTTACTACTTCCAGTAGTCACACTAAGGTGAACGGTTCTTCAGATTAGACTGTGTGTGACATAGTACTGACTTGTGGAGTCAGTTGGTGAATTTTAGGAGGAGGTACTTCAATAAGAATGTTTAAATATGTTTGCATGGTCATGTGGCCCACAAGGTCATAAACTCTTAACACCATGTGATCTTAGTGAAATTTACTATGATTGTGTGGTGCTGGAGTGTGGACTGAATGGGTGACAGGGGGTCCCTATGCGGGCAGGCACAGGGCTGGAAGCCTGAATGTGTGTGATGTAATATCTGCTTGTATGATGTGGCCAGTAGAGTGTGATAGTGACTGGCAGCGTGCGCGACCTGTGTGTGTATCTGTGAAGATGGTGTTTATTTTGCAGCAGCCACTGAAGTTTTCTTGTTTAATCATTACAGTTGGGCTTACATTCTTTTGTTTTAATGTTACAATATTTAAAAACGAAGGAAATTTTCTGCTTGTATACACACAATGAAGTGTTATATATTTTATATGCAGCCCAAGGTAGTTCCTCTTCACTCATTGAGGTGCCATGACATAGGGTGTGCGTAGATGAGATGAAGGTGTGCCCGTGGCAAGGATGGGCCCGTGAGGTGAGTGTGCTAGAAGAGTGTCACATGGCCACTTGGTAAGCTGTAGTTGCTCTCTGGACCCAGGCTGAGAACCAGGTTCTATGAAGAAACAAATTACGGTATTCGTGGATTTTAAGAAGACAAAGTTTGGGTCCAAAATGAAATGAAATTAAGCTCATTTTACAGAGAGGTTCCAAAGACACGCAGGCAGCATAGGTGCGGTTTCGGAGCTGTGTCCTCTCTCAGTGAATAGCCTGAGGCTGAGAATCTGGCGGCTGGGGTCTGCCGGCGTGCTGGGACCAGCTTACTGTTCTGTTCTTTTCTGGGAGTTGGCCTGACAAGAGAAGCTGTCTCGTCTCCAACCTGGGTTCACTGTCGGGGGACAGGTGGGGACCCTGGTTTCAGTTTTAGGGAGAGGAGCTAGTGTCGTGCCCACCATGTGGTCCATCCCCTCTCTCCAGACAGTCCTGTGACCACACCAAGCAGCAAAAGACACCATGGGGTTCCCCAGAAGGACTGGTTTGATCCCCAGCTCTGACCCTTAAATGCTGTGTGACTTTGGGAAAGTTGCTTAACCTCTCTGTGTATATTTTCTTATTCTGAGAATGGGGTAGCAGGAGTACCTTCCTCAGTGTTACTGTGAGGATTATAGATCTAAAGCATTCAGGATCTCGCAGGACGCAAAGGAAATATTACAGAAATGCTAGTGGTTGGGATTACTGTTTCACTTAAAGGAAGAAGGGGGAAGAGGGATATTGGGGGACTATGGATGCTCTCTCTATGGGAGAAAGACTGGGGAGTGGGACTTCCCAGGTGGCCACAGGCCTATGATCACAGCAAGCTCCAGAGACATTAGGTTCTGTCATGCTCAGGTCGTGGGTCAGTATGGGAAGGGCTTCTCGTCTGGATTTTTGGTTTTGGTCTCTCAGTTTTTCATTTCTGTTCCTCACTATAGCTTGTCATTAATATACCAAGGAAGGCATTTGAACATTCCTTTTGTAAGTGAATTAATTTGTATTTAATAAACATACACAGGTGTGTTTGTAAAAAGATGCTATAAAGTCAACTTTCACATACTGAGACTCACATCCAATTGCTGTCAATTAGAAAATGTCTATTAACATGTTCATGACAGGGCCGTGATTCTTGTATCTTGCTGCTGGGCCTGTCCTGTTGGGCAGTGTGGGACAGTCCCATCAGTGCTTCAGGCCCGTGGGAAGGTATTAAAAAGGCTAGTCCAGTAGTTTCTGCAAGGTGTCAGCCCCACCGTTGGCATTGCCTGGTGGGCCTCATGCTGTGCATGCGCAGCCTCAGTGGTGCAGATTGTCCTGCCATTGCTGAGGGCCTGTTCTGTACTAGGCTGTGTGTGAGCCCCCACAGCAGGGTCACAGGCCAGGTAACCTGGGAAGTTTCACACACTGTATCTTCCATTTGGAGATTGGCAGGGTATATTAGCATGAATATATATTTTTAGAAGGTGTGAGAAGGATGGCAGAAGAAAGTCCTGTTTAATTTTTATAGTTGACTTTGCAGACTCATTTGAAAATAAACTTGGGCTTGTTGGTTGGTTCTCGAGTAGCGCTGCTGTTTGACAGTGTGGAAATCCTGCCTGTCCTTGCTGAGTGGCTGGTGCCGATGCTGGGGCCCCAGCCTCCCGCCCACTGCTGGGGGGTTCACCCTGTGCTCAGCACCCTGTGTATCTCAAGGGTAACTGGAGCAGGGAATTCTCTTCACAGTTTTGGAATTAATCCAGACACCTTGCAGATTTAACAATTTCCAAAGTAGGTCTTTAGGCTTTAGAAGCAGTTTTGTACTCCATGGTAAATTACATGAGCTAAAAGTTTGACTAAGATTCTGTATTTAAAAAATCAGGCATAGCCACATTAAGAAAACCTGTGGTAGAAGCAGAAAACCATGGATTTTTTTTTTAATTTAAAAATGAAAATGTAAGAAGTCTAGGTGAGCGACAGGTGCAGGAAGTTTTCTGTGAAGCAGTGGCTCCTCCAGGTGTGGTGTGCAGGGGCCCTGGGCTGCCCTCATGGGAACCTGGCTCCCACATCCTGACCCGCTGCCCATGCACGGTCACTGTGGCCACCTAACGCATTTGTTAGATGTCTCCTGCAGTGGAGTGTTAGTTTAAATCTTCTCATCCTAAGTGTTGGTTTTATTTTCTGGGTCTTGTTTCAAATCTAAATTGAACATTTTACTCTACCTTTAGAAATTAAAACAACGAGGATACCGTATTTAACAAGATACATATTTTTAAAAATGCCTATTTGGAAATGCTTCAGTTATTGCCCAATGCCACTGGTCTATGGCACGGCCTCTGGATGTGATACTATGATTTACAGGTGTGAACCATGTTCTCACTATTAGTAAAAATGCTAAATTGATTTAACCTGGAGGGATACAAAGAGTGCCTTTGTTGCATAGTTCCTGCAAGATGGCCACCCAGATAACACCGCGTTAGGGAGACTCCCTGAATATACCATCCAAATGCTGGAATATAAAATAATATAATAACAGAGAGAAGGAAAAAAGAGGGAGATGGGTCTTCTGGACCCAAGAAGAATCTAAAATGAGAACTGTAGCCCACGGAAAGAGTGAAAAAAATGAAATAAACAAAGGCGGAGACCGGCGGCGCCTCTCACCGGAGCCGAATCCAATCAGCGCTGCAACCCGAACCAAGAAGGAGCCATCGGGGTGCCGGCGATACGTGGTTAATTGCTATGGCTGAAGTGGCGATGGCGGAAGTGGCGATGGCGGAAGCGGCGATGGCGGAGGCGGCAGTTGATTGTGGAGCAAGGTGGTCGCGAGCAGGCGAGTGAGTGAACCCGGCGGCCCCCAGGCCCCCACCCCCCACCCCCGAGGGAAAGTGAGGGACAGGCATCCATCTTGAGACCGGAACTACACCTAATTAGGCACGGTTCCTGGAAGGCCGTGGCGGAATCTGCGCAGGCGCCCTGGGGGTGATAGGGGAAGTTTGATGGACGACCTGGTACGGGTTACCAGGAAGCGCCCTATCATCGCGCACTGCAGCAGACATCCGCGGAGCAGGAACAGGCTTGGGAGAGGCAGTGGACCAACACGGCCTCACTGGCGAGCCCAGGAAAATGCCAAGAGGGAAAAGTAGAGGGTGCTCTCCGGACTCTGATACAAGCAGAACTAATTCCGGGGACGCTAACGCTGAAATGGTCGGGAGTCCGAAAATTAAACTCTCAGAGGAGTTGACAACTGAAGTGGGGAGACAACTCCATGAAGCTATGAAAGAAATTAAAGTGGCACTGTTAGCCCAACGGAGAATTGAAATGAAATACATAATTGGGGAATCGTTAAGCACCTCTAAAGGAGACATAGCAGGAAAGGTGGAGGATGAAAAATCAAAGGAAATTGAGAATGAAACAAATAAAGACTTAGAACGCATTAATCAGATTCAGAGAGACTACCAGGATATCAAAGACTCCAATAAAAGTTGGCAGAACCACTTGAAGGAAACTAAGGATAGACTTTCGTATCTGGAAGAAAGAATGAAAACTTGGGAAAGAGAAAGGAGAGACTTTCTCAAGATAATTAGAAATCTGGAAGTGGCAGTGCAATGGCTGCAAGACAATCCAAGGAAACATAACTTATGAATAAAAGGTGTGAGTGAAAAAACAGGGGTCAATACAAATCAAATTAAAAGACTATTTACAGAAATAATTTCAGAAAACTTCCCAAGCATGGGAACAGGAAGAGACTTTCAGATAACTGAAGCATATAGAACTCCAGCTAAACTTGACCAAAACAGGCCTACACCCAGACATATAATAA
>RJWM01007330.1:6086-66485 GCA_004363535.1 Dasyprocta punctata
AAAAAAAAAAAATTAAATTATATTGAGAACATAAAAAGTGATTTTCTGATTATCTTTAGATAAGAAATCAGAATTTTACATTTGATCAAGCAGGAAATCCACAATTACAAAATTCTTTTTGTTCCTTGAGGTACTAGCGACTGAATACAGGGCCTTCACCCTGAATTACATCCCCAGTCTTTTACTAACTTTTTTTTTTTTTTAAATAAGGTCTCAAGGGCTGGGAGTTTGGCTCAGTGGCTTAAGCGCCTGTGTGACAGGTGCAAGGTGGCGAGTTGGATCCCCGGTGTCACACACACACACACAAAAAAATACATTAAATAAAATTTCAACAAATCACCAAGTTGCCCAGGCTGGGCTTAAACTTGTGATCTTCCTTACTCAGCCTCCACAGTGCTGGCATTATAGACATGTGCCATTAAACCTGGCTCAGAATTCTTTTTTTTTTTTTTTTTTTTGGTACCAGGGATCGAACTCACAGGCTCGTGCCTGCCAGGCAGGTGCTTATACCACTGAGCTAAATCCCTGGCTCTCAGAATTAATTCTTATTAAAACCAAAACCTACCTCGCAGTGATAATCAAATATTGCACTTTCAGTAGTATTAGCTGATTCTTCTTTTTCAGCACAAGTTTCAAAGGGTGAAAGTTGCTAGCATTTAAAAAAAAAAAAAAAAAAAAAGAAGCGAGAGAAAATGATCTACCAAGCTAATAAAGAATACAACTGCTGCTGCACCGGGCAATCTCACAGTACAGCACTGAAGAAAACAAAGACTACTAGCAGCGTTGGGAAGTGCTCTTTCAAAGCTGTGAGTAGGCACAAACTTCTTGTTTCAGATCAAGTGTTGTGTCTTCAACTTAAGTGTACTCTTCTTTGGTCTTGT
Source organism: Dasyprocta punctata (assembly GCA_004363535.1). NCBI lineage: Eukaryota > Metazoa > Chordata > Mammalia > Rodentia > Dasyproctidae > Dasyprocta > Dasyprocta punctata. The sequence goes on from RJWM01007330.1 coordinate 6,968, forward strand.
TGGTTGTTACGAGGTTTGTTCCTTGCCTGATCTGAACTTGAAGCAGCAGTTTCAGGTGGTAAAGTCTGTTCTGTTACACTTCATACTAGAGGCAAAAAATAAAGATATTAAGTATAACACACAAAACAATCAAGAACAGAGAGTGAGGAATGAGACGAACTCATCACATTAACTCAGACTCACTAGTGAAGCAAGCAATACAGCACTCTTATTTGGTAGTATTTGAAAGATTCCTCAAATGATTGCTTTTTTGAGTATCACACATCCAAGACCTCAACTATTTCGCAGTCCTTACTGACCTCCCACCCCCAATAAGCTGGAAGTTACTCAATATTCAGTTTAGTAAAGGCATTTTAAAAGCATCTGGCGCTGCATTAAGTTTTGTGGAAAATATAAAAAACTTCCATCAGTTTATCACCTTGCTAAGAGTTAAACTTGGAGAAAAAACAGGACAAAATGCCAAAAATGGGCTCAGTTACCATTTGAGTATCTATTAAATCACACAAGAGTAATACTATTGCTCTCTTACTACTGTGAGCATCAAAACAACATGGTGGGTGCAGAGATGTGGAATTTGAACTGAACCTGGAAAAATAGGCAGAATTCTAGGAAAAGAATTAAGTCAAGTATTCTAGGCATGAAATATCACATAAACCAAACAAGAATATGCCACTACATTCTAAGTTCCTTGAGAGTTGGGACTACATATGATTTTTATTAAGTGTTTAAAGCCTAGCATCAAGTAGTTTTTCTGTCCAAATGACTGTGGCAACAAGGGTGGGTTATTTCAGAGGAAATCAACAGGCTAGCCTGGCTATAACAGAGATCTGGGATGCAATAAAATAGGATATGTGGCCTGACTGATATAGTGCAGCCAGATGATGAAGCATTTCAATAAAAAATAGGCTTAGTTCTTCATCAAAGTGGTCGTCTTAAAATCCTATGGGAGATGACAGTGAAAGAAACAAACCTCATTTAAACTAGTGTAGTAAATAGATGAGAAACCAGCACAGAAATCTTTTGTATTATTTATGAAATCATAAATGACATTTTATGCTGGCTCCAATGTTAATAAAACAGTACTGTTAACTGAAATGAGTTTTGGCTGGGCGCGGTGGCAGCACTCAGGAGGCTGAGGCAGGAGGATTACTGTGAGTTTGAGGTAAGACTGGACTACACAGGGAGACCCTGTCTCAAACCCTCCACCTGCTAAAAAAGTTCTGCTTTAGATATGAGTCTCATTATGTTGCCCTGACTGGTCTGGAACACTTGGACCCAAGTGACCCTCCCACAGCCTCAGCATTACAGGTGCAAACCCTGTCCAGCAACTGAAATGATTTATACAGGGAAAAGCAAAAGGCAGATATACTGATAGATGGATAATATATTTACATATAGCTGGGATGGTGTACATGCCTATAATCCCAGCAGTCTGGAGGCTGAGGCAGGAAGCCTGTATTGAGTTCAAGGCCAGCATGAAGTACACAGCAAGATCCTGTCTTAAAAATACACACACACACACACACACACACACACACATTCATGTAAAAAGAAATCTTCAGTCATAAGAATGGCAGTAAAGTGAGAAGTCAGTGCTGCAAAGCCAGTTTAACCAGGAGAGCTCAATTCCAACTACTGTTACTAGGTACGGGATGTAGCTTGGCAGTGCAGCACCTACCTGGCAACTTGTGCATGGTTGTGTACACCTGTAATTCCAGCACATGGCAGGCAGAGGCAGGAAGATTTCAGCTACATAGTGAACTCAAGACCAGTCTGAACTATGCAGTTAAACCCTGTCTTTGTCTCTGCCTCTCACTCACTCACACACACGCGCGCACACACACACACACACCCCAACCACTGTGACTAGTAAAACAGAGTCAAGGCTTCCACATAAGCAAAATGAACTCCATAGATTTGTGGGTACTTTCTAGTATTTCATAACTTCAAATGTTACTGGAGTACAGCTCACTGATAAGAGTGCATGCTTAACATGTGCAAGACCATGGGTTTAACCCTCAACAACAAAACAAAACTAAAACACTCCCAAAACATACATAGAAAATAAAAAACTATTATCTATTACACATTACTTTTGTCCGATGTTTCAACTTCATTTAGATCATTTTTCTACTACTTAGAGAAGTCTAAAAGTAATCACTGTTAAATCACTCGCTTATTCGCTTTCCACCTCTATACCAAATATTCCAGGTCTTACTAGTATTTCCTTCAAGGTGTCTTCTGCATTATTTCTTGTCCTAAAAGATGTATTTTAGTTCAGGTCCCAAATCTGCCAATCTCCACTGTTGAACTTTTCCATTTTTTCAGACCAGACTATCTACCCAAAACTACAATTTCAGCCAGGCATAGTGGTATACACTTGTAATCTTAGCACTGGGCGTTTGGGGATAAAGTATAAGGGAGAGCTGAGGGAAGACAATTAGGAGTTCAAGGGCCACAGTGCCTGGGACACTTCTTTTTTTTTTTTTTTTTTTTGGCGGCACGAGGGATTGAACTCACAGCCTCATGCCTGCCAGACAGGTGCTTAAACTACTGAGCCAAACTCCCACCCCTGGTTTTTTGAGGCAGGGTCGCACTATGTAGCTCAGGTTGGCCTTGCGCTCGCGTTGTAGCCCAAGCCAGCCTCGAACTCACAACGTTCCACCTACCTCAGTCTCCCGAGTGCTGGGATTAAAGGCGTGCGCCACCACGCCCGGCCTGCCTGGGACACTTCAAATAAGCAGTGAGATCTCAAATAAGCAAAGCCCTTCAATTTCAACATGATGCTGTGACATTCTGGTTAGTCTCAGCTATTCAGGAGCCTAAGGCAGGAGGATCACCGTAGCCAAGTCAGGGTCAGTATGGGCAATACAACTGTCAAAACCATGCCTTAAAAACATCTTCAGTGATACTTTTCTACTAGCACTTTAGAAAGGATATTCTTAATCCTGGCTAAACATGTAATTCAACCACCTGGGCAACTTTCAAAAAAAGCAAAAGCAAATAAAAAACTGCAAAAACTGCTGGATGTGGTGGTACATGCCTCTAATCCTAGCGCTAATGCCACATGAGGCAGGAGGATCACTGCTTGAATTGAAGTCAGCCTACGTTACATAGTGAATTCAAGGCCAGCCTGAATTACACACAAAACAAACCTGCAAAATAAACAAAGCCTGGGTCCCACGTAGAAATTCTAAATTTACTAAACTACAGTAGGTGTCAGATGTTAGTACATTCTCTTTACACTCTGTCAAAGATTTCTAACTTGCAGTAAGAGTTAAAACCATTATTGGAGATGTCCCTATTCTTTTTACTGCTTTTCAATTTTCTTCCCAGATAGGTCCATTCCTTCCCCTAATCCTTAACTTTGGGCATGTCTCTAAAGATTATCATTCTTTGCTGCCATAGGTCCAGTAAGAGTATAATTTTGGCATCTTCATGGTGACAAAATCCTTTCTTGACAATTCCAGCACAGACTCATTACCTTGTTAATTTCCACTGAGAGAAGAGTATCCAATGCCTACATTCTGCTAACCAGAATGTCACAGCATCATGTTGAAATTGTTTGTTTTTTGGCAGCGGTGGTACTGGGGACAGAATCCAGGGCCTTCACACTGAAACACATCTCTGCCCATTTTTAAATCTTTTTGTTTTGGTTTTTGGGACAGGGTCTCACTCTGTAGTACAGGCTGGCTCTGGACTACATAACCCAAGCTAGCCTCGAACTTTCAGCAATCCTTCTGCCTCAGCCTCCCGAGTGCTGCAATTACAGGCAGGTACTATCATGCCTGACCCATTTTTAAATTTTGAGACAGGGTTTCATTAAATTGCCCAGGCTAGACTCAAACTTTCAATTCTTTTGCCTTCTCGGTCGCCAATAGTGCTGGGATCGTATGTGTGCACCACCATGCAGTTTGGTTCATATTTGTCCTTTCTTTTTCTAATTATGTCTCAAATTTCTGAGAGGCAAACTCGACTTTATCACCTACCTGTTATCACCTACCCAGTGCATCTAAACAACTACAGCAGAAATTAATATACCAGAAAGATAATTAATCTGTAATGGGCAAAAGGACACCATAATTCAAGTATGAACAGTTCTATCAACCTTAACTGGAGTTTTAACTATCCAACCAAGAAATAATAGTTTGTAGAATAGTTTTTCCTTAATTCCTCAGGTTTATTCATGGAGTGAATTCTGTCTTGTTGGGGGGGGACACCTAAATAGGTCTTAAAATGCCAAATGTATTATAACCCAAGCTAGGATACTTTGTTAAGAACTGTCAAGCCTGTTTCCAGAGACCTCCAAAATCTAAAATCTGGAGTACTGCTGGGCCAATCTTTTTTTTTTTTTAAACACGGGGTTTTCACTATGTAATTCAGGTTGGTCTCAAACTCAGTGATCCTCCTGCCTCAGCCTCTGGAGTGCTGGGATAACAGGCATGCACCAACATACCCAGGTTCAGGGCCAAGCTTGGGTATTAATGACACCCATTAAGGGTTATGAAAGATCAAACAAACTAACCACAAATCGTGAATTCACAGTGACTGAATTAACATCTTCATATCTATGAGTTCTCTAATGTTACTTTCTCAAATTAATATTTACTGAAGGATTTCAAGGTATAGGCCAGGCATTTAAATAAAATTGGTTATCTACTTATGCCAAGATAACAACGCTCATCTGTGGGTATTCACAGTTTCTTTTTTCTTCAACCTCTGAACATAAATAAATGCATCTCTCTTCATCCCCTCCAAAACTATACAAGTAAGATAGGGAACAATTTTAGTGTCTCTCTGATAGCTAGATAACCAACTTCTCATTTCTTTGCTCAATAAAGAAATAGTATGGTTACTTTTTTTTCCACAACACATCAATCAGGGGCAACAAGGGTACATACATTGTGCACTGTCATCCCCAAGTCATTCGCTCGGACCAACAGTACCATTATTAATAATCAACTACTATATCACTGTTTCAGGAGTTAAAGCTAATTCTTTCACTTGAAGTAAATGCAAATGGTTATTTTCTATTGGCACTGGGCTTAAAATTATCACTACCTGTTTGTTATTTACTGTCTCTGTCATATCTGCTTTAGCCCAAAGGTCATAGATGTAGCAGGCACTAATATATGCCTACCATATTTATTTTTGGTGGTGTGACAATTAGGGTTTATTTTGACCCCAACAGCTCCTCATTCCACGCCTGGGCTCAGCAGGCCTATTTGTGACAAGTTTCCCTTCAGCTTGCAAGTCCATGTTCTGACTGGTTAGCAGGCTCACTCGGCATTCAAGAACACTCTTCTGTGTGAAGAGTTTGTACAGGGCTTCCAGGGCCATTCCACATCTGCTGGGCTTTCTTGCTTCAGTGTGCCCAGGTGAATCACATACAACTTCAGCTCAAAGTCAAGCCCGAACTGTCTGTTTTATTTTACAGTGGTCTGTCCTCTTGTAGACCTGCTGCTGGAATGAAATATAGTCGTCCAGGTGGCTGTCATCTTTAGGAACAGGTTCCACAAAGGATGTCTGAGACTCGCTTGCCCAGGAGAAGCCATTAAGGATGATAAGGTGGGGCTTCAGCTCTGACATGGTTCCCAGGTCTGGGATGTCATGCTGCATGAAAACATTGCACAGAGTGAAGCAGCAGGCCAAATGGCAGATGGCTGACAATGAGCCCCACAGATATGCCTCAGTATTAGAGGTTGGTAACTTTCACTGGCTATACAGGCTCTCACTGGTGCCCCTACCTCATGCTGAACTTGGTTCACAAGGGAACACCAGCTTCAGTTGCTTTGCAAACATTCTCAGGTAGGAAGTTAGGACAAGGGAGATAGTGATAATGAACTCAGAATCCTTGACTCCTAGCAATTGATATTCATCATCTATATGGCTGGTCACACCTTCACCACCAGCATATCAAACTCCAGGTACCCCTGTAAGGCCAGAGACTCCTGGTCTAACTCTGGGAATGAACTGGTTTCCTTGAAGCATGCCAGACTTACTCCTTCCTTTTCTGGGCAGAACACTGTGCTTCCTAGTGGACCTTACAGTACACATACTGTATTTGGGGCGTAGCATCCTGAGCACCATTTCCACAGTAGTCCAGAACTACAGGTGTTGCCTGCATTGCTGAACTAAAATAATTATGTCATATGAAATCTAACCAGGCATATAGCTCATCAGCACAGTGCCTGCCTGGCAAGCACAAGTTCCATGCCTGGTACAAAAAAAAAAAAAGACATCTATAGGTAGATGCAGTGGCCCATGCTGTAATCCCAGCACTTGGGAGGCTGAGGCAGGAGGATAATTGAGAGTTCAAGTCCAGCCTGGGCTACAAAGTGAGTTCAAGGCCAGCCTGAACTGCATAGTGAAATACTGTCTTGAAAACACACGCATGCACACAAAATAAATAAAATGCATCACAATACAGGACTTTTTTTTTTTTTAGTGAGATAGGGTTTCACTACATAGCCCAGGTAATCCTCCTGCCTCTGTTTTCCAAGTGCTGAAATCACAGGCAAGAGCCACCATGTCTGGCTCACAATACTGGGTTTATCATTTTGACGAATCAGTCTCAAAGTCTGACAGCACTCAGTTTGTGGCAAATGTTGATGAAAGGCTAAACCAGTCTACAAAGTTTCCCTTCCTAACTCTATACAAGTACCGTGTTCCTCTGAGGAGAAGTGAAGACACAGACAGGTCATATTCTCCATTGCCTAACATATCATCAAACACTGTAGCTGAAATAAATTTTCAACAGGAAAAAAGATGGGCTTTTTTTGTTTTGCTTTGCTTCACTGTTCCTATTGATTGAGGTATAAACCCATCAAATTTCAGTGCACACCAGGTGTGGTGGCAGTTCTTGTCCTGTAATCCCAGCACTCCGGCAGGCTGAGGCAGGAGGATCCTAAGTATGGGGCTGGAGCCCAGCCTCGGCAATTTAGCAAGATCTTATCTCTGAATGAATGAAAATTTGAAAAGGCTTAGGCATGTAGCACAGTGAAGGTCCTGGGTTCAGTCCCCAGAGGTAGTAGTGGTGGGGGATGTGGATCGAAATCACCACCTACTGAGAGGAAATAAAAGCAAATCTGAAGGACTACCTTTTTAAATAAGTTTAGTAGTAACAACCATATGTTTTTTTGAGATAGGGTCTTGCTATGCAGTTCAGACTGGTCTTCAATCACTACGTATCCCTGGCTGTCCTCGAACTCACAGCAATCCTCCTGCCTCAATCTCCTGACTGCTGGGATTACAGGTGTGCACTACCACACCCGGCTGCCATGCTGATTTTCAATTACACGAAAAGGTACCAAGATATTTAAAAGTATGTATGTATCACCTAACTACTGTTACACACACTATTAGGCTGAAGTCTGACAGATGCCAGTGTGAGAAGATGCTAAAGAAATACTCTATAGACACATTGGAAAACAATGTACTGTTCAACAAAAACACAGTGCAAACTATATCTGTAGTTTAAAATTTCCCAGTACTAATATTATGATCAAAAGAAACATAAAATTAATTTAATGTTTTATTTAACAATCATACCCAAAAATTACATTCCTCAAAATTGGAACCTACTGTGATGGTGCATGCTGGTAACCCCAGCATTCAGGAAGCTGAGGCAGGAGGATCACAAGTTCAAGGCCAGCCTGAACTACACAGCAAAACCTTGTCTCAAACAAAAGAAATCGGATGTTATTTTATAATCACAGCATGTTTCAATTCTGACTAGTCATACTTTAAATGCACAACAGCCACATGTGAATAGTTGCTACCACAGTCCACAGAGTAGGTGTACGCTGATCAGAAAACATGCCTACTAAAGCTAAAAGCAAAACTAAGACTACTGGACAAAGATTTTCACTAGTGAAAGGAAGCAGTACCCAGCACAGACTTGACTATACATAGGAGCTTACAGTTTATTAAACTAGAGAACCAGAAGTGCAAATCACTAGCTAGATATTGGCCAATGCTGCAGACCAACACACAGTTTACATGTGCAACTGAGGAAAGTGTCCACCAATTTATTTTCGACTGCATATTAATGTTTGACTTCAGCATGAAAGAACACATTAAAGTTTTGTATTGCTTTGTTTTCAATTAGGTACCCACAGAGGCAAGTGAAAAATACTCTAATATAGAAACAGACACTTTTAAAATCCTTTTTGTGCAAAAGGGATTTTAAAGTAAGAAATGACAGGATTCAAGATAAATCTTAAATTACATTTTATCTACTCAATCTTTTTAAAATACACTTAAAATTTTTTTAGCTGAAATAATTATTTTATGAAACTCTAGAATGCTTTAATGGCTTTCTGTAAATTTGTGTCAGATATCAAAGTGGTTCTCCTTTGTTTTTCGAAAAGACATGGCTAAGAAGGCATATTTTTTGCATTTAACAAAATCAAGATTTTTATTTCATTTTGCAACACATTCCTAACATTACACCTTCAAAATTTTGTGTAAGACTTTCCGTATTTCAACTACTTTGTTTTTTTTCTTTTTCTGAGACAAGAGTCTCACCATGTAGTAAAAGCTGACCTTCAACTTGCAGTAATCTTCCTGCCTCAACCTCCTGAGTGCTGGGATTACAGGCCAGCTCCACCATGACTACTCAACTACCTGGTTTAAGGTATGGCCCTCAAAGCAACGCCAATGAACTGTACATTTAAGAAAATTTAAACAGTACATTTTATGTTATGTATTATTTTATTGCAATTTAAAACACCAAAAAAAGGATGGCTCTGCAAGTGGGGAGTAGGGGAGAAAACAGGTAAGATAAAGCAGGAAAGCATGGATTCACTCAATTTTCCTTTCCAGAAATTTACTAGAATTTTCAACCACATTCTCCAAAGGCCATACTCGTTAGGTCAGAACATATTTATAAAAAAAGACAACCTATCTTCTGTGCCTTAAATACTTTACTTTTCAACTCAGCTGCTATAAATACTCATCTTGATGGTAAACATCCAGAGCAGCTGCAAAACCAGTCAAACTATTATTGGTGCCTTTATTCTGGTCCTAGGACTAAGAAACACGACTGAGTATTTATTTAGGTTTTGGAACAGACATATGCCTACTCAGTATGTAATAAAAGTCTTCTTTATCCACATCAAAGTATTATATAGCTCAGAGATGTAGGACTGAGAATGTTAAATCTTCTAGCAGATCAAAATGAAAATTAGTGCTTTGGTAGCTTGTATTAGTGGGGTAATATCTGGAATTTACATTTTTAAAAAGTAGGTTGGTAGCTCTGGCTATCAACTGTCAGTTCACACCAGCATAATAAAAGTTTAAGCCTCAGATGAAATAGATCTAACTACTGCAGTGCCTTTAAAAAGCATCTTTCCTCCCTCTACCTGACTCCCAGGGGCGCTACATTCTTTCTACTCACTTTAGGGGCAAAACTCCCCCAATCACAGTGTGTACAGGTTTTGTTTGTTTGTTTGTTTGTGCAGTGTTTGAGGGAGTGTTTCCGGCCTCACTTGTGAGTCAAGCAAGACAGCAACCATCTGGGTGTTTCTAAGAGAAACTTTCAAAGCCAAACAACTTAGATTTCGCACCGATAGAACACTGGCTAGATGGGCATGGTGGCGCATGCCTGCAATTCCAGCACTTCTGAGGCTGTGACAGGAGGATCGCTGCAAGTTCGAGGCAACCTTGAATTACAGTGAAACCCTCTTTCAACAAAACAAAACAAAAAAACCGCAAACAAAAATATCGAATGGTAAAAACCTCGCATGTGTCTCCAACTGGGCTCTTAAAAACTAACTTTACAAAGAATGATAAAGTCAAGCCGTTCATTGCACAATGTGAGGCTGTACTTGCACCACAGGGGATGGAGGCTACCACTCAACTATCACATAACACGCGGTTTCCCCCAAAATAGAGGTGAGAGCCACGTGCCTAAAACATTAAGAAAGCCGAAGACTAGACCAATAGGGTAAGGCTGGATGTTGAAACTCAGCTGTAGGTGACTGGCGGTAAAGAGTGTCAATTCTGCTGTACGACAGTGCCAGTTTTGATTGGGGAAAGGAGTCTCCCTGAGCACTTCCTCTAGACGGAGCGGGGTCTCAGTCCTCACACAAAGAAGGCGCCACTGCCGCACTGCGCTCTGGTACTCGTAGTCACATCCCCAAGCAGGTGATGGCCCGGAAACAACAGGGTCCAGAGGCAGAGCAGGCCCCTCTCCTCTGCCTCTAGGCCTTTCAGCTACACACAAAGGACCGCGCCACCACCCCCTCGCCCCGACCGCCGGGACTTGTAGTTCCCGTTTCCCCAGACAAGACACAGAGAGGCAAATGGCCAGACTACAGCTCCCAGCAGCCTTTGCGCCCGAGCCCCGCACCCTTGGCCTCCATCTTGGCTGCGGTCGAAGCCTCCATTTTCGCTCCCTCCCCCCACTTTAGTTACCTCCACCGCTACCACCACGCGCCCCCTCGGCTTCAACTCCCCGCTACAGCTCTATGGCCTGATACGAAGCCCAGACGGTTGAACAAGTGGACGAACGGAAAAGCCCAGGATAGGAACTCAGGGCGGGTGCTTTCCCTACTCGGAGCTCCAGAAGTGCCCACCTTGACTCAGAGCTCTCTCCCATTAGTCTTGGTCTTCTATCCGCCCTTAACCGGGCTTCTTGCGACCCCCGATTGGACCCGGAGGTCGTACTCACCCCAACAGCTCAGCGCCCCCTCTCCAGCGCCGCCATAAGCAGCACGGCCCGGTACGTAGGAATAAATCTCGCTTCTCTCGCGAGAGTTACAGGCTCCGACTGCGTACACGGGAAGGGAGGGGGGAATGTGCTCTTTCTACGCTTGCGCAAAAGGGCTGAGTGACGCCAATCAGTGGTCTATGTCTAACCACAACGAAGATGGTAGCTGTCTTCTAAGTTTCTTCTAGTGTTTACTAAGTCCGCTAGGACTCTAAGGGCGAGGTAGAAAGTGATTTTGGGCGCTTCTGGGATTTACTAACATGAATATGTTTTACGCAGCGAGACTAGGGTAAACCTTGAGTGTATATACAGGAATTTCATAAACAGGGTTTCTCTCTTCCCAAAAATAATCCAGGAGTCCTATTTCTCCCTGCTCAGAGGACATTCTTTCTCTTGCCTTTTACATTAAAATGAAATTTCATTAGTATAGAGAGGTTCTCAGGCGAGTAATTTGGATGCCTAAGCAAGACCTCTGTCTTCCAGAAATTACATTGCTTGCAACAGATAGACATGAGTGAGCAAGGGTTGTACAATCACTGCAAAATAAAACAAAACCAAAAACCCCAAACTCCTTCAACTGACCTTTCTAGTTACCAGAAGACATTCGTAGTGTATCAAAGGGCCTAAATCAGACTGGCACGTGTTTGTCCCCAATATTCAGGAGGCTGAGGCAAAAGGATCTCTTGAGTGCTGGTGTTCTAGGCCAGCCTGGGCAACATAATGAGACCCTGTCTCAGAGGAGAAAAATATACTAGGCTGTCTGAGCATGGTGGCACACGTCTGTAATCGCAACACGGTGGATAAGGCAGGAGGATCACAAATTCAAACCCAGCCTGGGCAGTGAGATGACCCTGTCTCTAAGGAAAAAAGGAGGGGGCGTGGTAGTTCACATCTCTAATCCCAGACTTGGGGTTGGGAGGCTGAGGCACAGAAGGATCGCTGCAAAATGGAGCCCATCCTGGGGTACAAGTGAGATTTTTATCTCAACAAAACAAAACAGTTGGGTGCGGTGGCTCATGCCTGTAATCCCAGCACTCAGGAGGTTGAGGCAGGAGGATCATTGCAAGTTCACAACCAGCCTGGGCTACAAAGTGAGTTCAAGGTCAGTCTGAACTGCATAGTGAAACCCTGTCTCAAAAAGACAGACAAACAAACAAACAACAACAACCAAAAACCTCAATGGATTATCCCTTTTGAATAATAAAAATTCCAGGTTTGATGAGAGGAATGCTTTTCCAGATTCAGTGGCTCTTTCCCTTGACAGTATTAGGTAATGTCAGTCACTTTGCAGAGAGTGTTCCCACCCACTTTTATCTTTACAACCTCAGAATCCAATGGGGGTAGCAAGAAGCCTGGCGAAGGGAGAGGAAAATGCTGCACCTCAAATGTACTTCTTAGGTGTTCTTCGAGTTGGTTATTCAGAAAAATTGCAGGCCTCTGCAAACAAAGGCATGGCTCTGAGAGGAAAAAATCTGCCTACAGTAGTAAAGTAAAGGCTCTGCTGAGCCTCCCCTTATCTGCCTAGGAAAGATCATTTCAGAAGTAAGGAATATGACACCTGGTTCAGTCAGAGTTTACCACAGATGGTCTTCTGAGATCTATTGCTTATATAATTTTGTTTGTTTGTTTTTGTCTGTACCAGGGATTGAACTCACAACAGGCCCTTAAGCCACTGAGCCAAACTCCAGGCCTTATTTTTTTTGAGGCAGGGTCGCACTATGTAGTTCAGGCTGGCCTTGCTCATGTTGTAGCCCAAGCCAGCCTCGAACTCACAATGCTCCACCTACCTCAGCCCCCGAGTGCTGGAATTAAAGGCATGCGCCACCACACCCAGCTTGCTTATATAATTTTGATTGCCATGTAGTATTTCTCTTGAAACTCCTAGTGCCTTGCGTTGCTACCTCTCCCCTCCAGGAGCCCAGCCCATTATTTTTGTTCTGTAAGATACTATATACACATGAACTCTCTCTTTGTATGTGGCTCTCAAGTCTATGCATGTGTTAAATTTTGTTTATCTGTTGTCAGTATCACAAACCAAAAGTGTCAAACCATCAAAGGAAAATGAGAATTTTTGTTTTTTAAATTTCAAGACATGGTCTTAGTTGCCCTGGCTGGTATCAAACTTGTGATTCTCCTTGCTCAGCTGCCTGGAATGCTGGGATAAGTGTGCTGCACCCTGCCAGCTTTCCATGCATTTTTTTTTTTTTTTTTTGTGGCACTGGGGATTGAACTCACAACCTCGCGCCTGCCAGGGCAGGCACTTAAGGCACTGAGCCAAACTCCCGGCCCTGGTTTTTTGAGGCAGGGTCGCACTGTGTAGCTCAGGCCAGCCTCGAGCTTGCATTGTAGCCCAAGCCGGCCTCGAACTCACAATACTCCGCCTACCTCAGCCTCCCGAGTGCTGGGATTAAAGGCATGTGCCACCACACCCGGCTCCATGCATTTTTTGATCACATTTATTTAGCATCTTGTATGTGTAATAGCTAGGAATTATACAGTAGTAAGAAAAATGGACACATTCCTATCCTCAAGGAACTTTCAATCTAGTGTCACTAAATAATCAAAACCAAGTCTAAACATACATATTAGAATAAATGCAATGAAAGAAAGATGCACAGTAGTAAGAGTGTACGTAGAACTCTGAACAAGTTAGAACAAACCTTCATAAACTTTTTTAAAAATCCATTTTATTCAAAGATAGAAAGAAAAAACAGAAAAAACTACAACAAAATTTCAAAACACATCAATGGGGGAGCAACAATGGTACATACATTGTATACTGTCATCCCTAAATCATTCACCCAGAGCACAATACATCTGCATTCAATTGTCCAAACAATAGCATCACAAATCTTTCTCTTTAGTGAACTTAGAGAACTCTTAAGAAGAGGCAGTATCCGATTTCTACTCAAAGATCTTCTCTCCACCTTTATTGCTGTTGATCCAGACCCATGCATACCTCTTTAGTGCTGCCTCTTTGCTTTGATACCTTCCCATACTTTCCTAAGCACAGATAGTTGCTTCACTTTCAACAGTTTCATAGTTCACCCTTGACATTTTATGACAGGGCTTCTGACATTCATCTTTGTATCCCTGGTTCCTGGTGGTACCTGGCCTAGACAACTCTCAAAGAAGCTTCTCAATCTTGTGATCTTCCTGCCCCAGACTCCTCAGATTATATGTGTGCACTACCATGTTTGATATCTTCATTCTATTTCTCTTTTATTTTTAGGTCTTTTGAGACAGGGTCTCACTGTGTACTACAGGCTGGTCCTGAACTCACTCTGTAGCCCAGACTGGCATCAAACTCACAGAAATCCTCCCGCTTCAATCTCCTGAGTGCTGGGATTATGGGAGTACATCACCACACCAGGCTACAAGGAAACTTCTTGAATGAATAGAACTGGGCAACAGTATGAGGTGTTAAAAATTGGAATGTTCTGCTAGAGAAGTACAGGATGTAAAACGTTACAAACCAACTGTGTTGTTTCCTTTGTTTAATTATTAAATATAGACCTTCCTTTCCTGGCAATAGATCCAGTCAGGATATTCAAATTTAATATTACAGAGAAACTGCCTTGGGTTCTTGCACTAGATACAAGGTCACGTGAAGCTGGCTAAAAGTAGCATTAGGTCTAGGAACACAGTCTCAAATATCACAGCAAAGGAAAGTGTAAAACATAATTGCATCACTACCAATACTTGTCTATAAATACCATTTCTGGTTTTCTTTTTCTGTTTCTTTTTTTTTTTAACTATTTCTGTTAATAAGAAATGATAAAGACTTGACTTCTACCATTACATGTAGCATTTATTTATTTATTTAGAGGCAGTCTCAATAAGTCCCTAAATTGCCCAGGCTGGACTTGAATGGATGATCATCCTGCCTCAGCCTCCTAGAGAGCTGGGATGACAGGTGTGGCCCACCATGCCCGAATTCTAAAACTTACAGTGGCTTTAAAAAAATTGGCGGTACTGGGGATCTAACCTAGGCCCTTTGCACTGAGGTGCATCCCCAGCCTTTTTTATGATTTATTTATTTATTTACTGAGGCAAGGTCCACTGCTAAGTCACTAACTTGCCCAAGTGGAACTTCAGTTTGTGATCCTCCTTCCTCACCTCCCAGAGCCCTGAGATTACAGACATGTGCCACCAGGCCTGTCTTAACTGATATGACCATTTCATCACTCTCATTCTGAATGTCTCCATTGCCTTTAAATTTCTCCTTGATCCAAAATTAGTTTCAATTTATATTTATTTAGTTTGGTCAATTTAGTGATTTAACAAGATCCTGTCTCAAAAATGAAAAGAAGGACTGAAGGTATAAGTTAGTGAGAAAGCCCTGGGTTCAATCCACAGTAACAAAAATGAAAACAAAAGAAAGAAAGAAAAGGTAAGCCCTTAGATATTTATAAGGTTTTCTTGAGCAGCAGTAGATGATTAAAAATATTTTGGGGGGAGGTTACAGGGGATTAATAATAACCCAGGGTCTTTGCAGTGACCCACTCATAGCCCTTTTTTATTTTTTCATTTTGAGATAGTCTCCTGAAATTGCTAAATTGCCTAAGCTGAAGCCAGGCATGGTAGCACGCACCATTTGGGAGGCAAAGGCAAGAAGATTGCAAACTCAAGTCCAGCCTGGGTGATTTAGGAAAAAAAAAAAAAACCCTGTGAGGACATAACTTAGTGTGAAGGCCCTGGCTTTAGTCAAAAACAAAAACAAAAAACAAACAAACAAACAAACAAAAGCAAAACAACCCCACAATAAAACAATAACACTAATGTAAAAAATTAAAATTTAAATAATACTGTATAAGAAATAGCTGGGGCCAGGGGTTTAGTTCAGTGGCACAGTGCTTGCCTGGCAAGCGTGAGGTTGTGAGTTTGATTTCTGGTACAAAAAAAAAAAAAAGCTGGGTATAATGGTGCATGCCTATAATCCCAGAACTCAGGAGGCAGAAGGATTGCTCTGGGTTCAAGGCTAGCCTGGCTACATAGTGAGACCCTCTCTCAAAAAGTAAAATAAATCAGCATTATTGAAAGACCAAGAGATGGAGGGAGGAGGAAGGAGGGAAGGGGAAGGAAGAAGAATGTACCATAATGTACCAACTCCCCATGATAAACATAATAATTATGAACTGCAAACATGCTAATAAAAATTTAAAAATAAAATATCAACATTGCCCTTAAAGAAAGACTTAAGTGCCGGGCGTGGTGGCGCACGCCTTTAATCCCAGCACTCGGGAGGCTGAGGTAGGTGGAGCATTGTGGGTTCGAGGCCCGCTTGGGCTACAACGCGAGCGCAAGGCCGGCCTGAGCTACATAGTGCGACCCTGCCTCAAAAAACCCAGGGCCGGGAGTTTGGCTCAGTGCCTTAAGCGCCTGCCCTGGTAGGTGCAAGGTTGTGAGTTCAATCCCCGGTGCCGCAAAAAAAAAAAAAAAAAAAAGAAAGACTTAAGTATGTATGGTAAGCTGTGGCACTTGAATCAATTAGTTTTGGGAGTCAGTTAACTAAACGGAACCAAAGCAATTTTTTTGGTGCTGAGTATTGAACCCAGAGTCTTGTCTGAGCTAAATACTATACAAACTTTACCACTGAGTTGCAACCATACACTGTAGCCCAAGAATTTTTTTAAAGAGAATAAAACCAAATAAAACAAAACAGAATAACACTAATCAGAACAGAACAATGAAAGCAATACAGAACTTCAAATCAAGATAATAGGAAATCAACAATAGCTCCCATAATGTCTCTTGTTTTCTTCAAAATAGCTGTCCACATTATCAGATGTAATAAAATCAAACAAAACAAAACAAAATAAAATCTATCAACAACAAAAGAATGAAAGCATACTTTAAAGAGAATAAACCCACTGGGCATGGTGGCACACACCTGCAATCCCAGCACACAGGAGGCTGAGGCAAGAGAATAGTTGTGAGTTTGAGACCAGCCTGGGCTACAAAGTGAGCTCAAGGCCAGCCTGAACTGCATAGTGAAACCCTGTCTCAAAAAGACAAAAGAAAAAAACAGAAGAAGAAGAAAACCAAACCAAATAAAACAGAATTAAGTCAATCAAAACAAAACAGTGAAAGTGATACAGAATTTCAAAAAAGGATAATAGCAAATCAACAATGGCTACCATAATGCCTCTTGTTATCTTCAAAATTACAGCCCTTACCATCAGACATAATAAAAACACATAGAACAGAACAGAATAAAACCAATCAAAATAGAACATTGAATAAAGCAAAACAGTAAAACAGAACAAAATAGTGAGAACAATGTTGGATTTCTTAAACAAGACAGAAGGGGATTCCCTATATTTGCTATATTGCATATTGTTATCCTCTTAATAGATGCTCAGACTACTGGCCTTAGGCCTACAAAGTCAATCAAATAATACAAGCATTAAATTGTTTTAGTACCTCAGTTGCTATCAACTCAGCCTATCTTCCAAATCCACTGGTTGCTTACAAGGGTGTGGCGGGGTGGGGGGAGATGTTCAAATTGGCTTCTTGTTACTCCTCCCAGGCCCAGAATGGCTTCTGCCAACTCACAGGAAGGGCAAATTGGCTTGTTTTTCCTCCCAGGCCCAGCATGGCTTGTGCTGGCTCATAGGAAGGGCAAATTTGCTTCAATGTATTATTTTTTAAAAAGGGTCTTGCTATGGTACCTGAGCTGATTTCCAACTTCAGGGTTCAAATGATCTTCCTGCCTCACCCTCCCCATAAGCCGGAACTACAGTCACCATTGCACCTGGTCAAGAATATTTTTTTTTCAAAAATATTTTTAATGCCAGGAGTAGTGGTGCACTCCTTAATCCCAGCACTCAGGAGGCCGAGACAGTGGATTACTGCAAGTTCAAGGTCAGCCAGGGCCACAAACTGAGTTTAAGGCCAACCTGAGCTGTATAATGAGCCTCTGTCTCAAAAAAAAAAAAAAAGAATATTTTTGATTTACCTTAAGTTAAATCTCAATAAAAACCTCTTGCACTTAGAATACAGTTCAAACATTTGAACTATGGTCAAAAAGTACCTAATGATCTTGTCTGCATTTAGTTCTCCAGCCTTATCTGCACTATCACTGTGTTTCCTCAAACACTGTGAGTTGTTCCTATTTCAAGACCTTTGAATTTACTTTTGCTTCTGCCTGGAGTGCTTTTTCCCCCTAAATCACCACTTATTTGGGACTTTCTCATCATTCAGTTTTCAACTCAAGTGTTTCCAACTCACAAAGACCTTTTCTAGTGTAAAAGCACCCATTAGCAACATCATCGTTTATGCTATTAGCCTGTTTATTGTCCTCACTACGTGTATTTCTATCCAAAATTAACACATTTATGAATTTAATTGTTTGTTGCCTATCTCCCAGAACTATAGTATGAGGTTCAGTTTTCTATTTGGTTCATCATTGTATCCTTAAAAGTCATCTCAAGATCTAGGCATTGTGGCATACGTTCATAATCCCAGCACTCTAGGAGGCTGATTCAGAAGGATTGTAAATTTCTGTTTAGATTAGGCATTTTACCCATTTAGTGAGATTTTGTCTCAAAATAAAAAAAAATACAAAGAACTAGGGGTGCAGTTCTCAGTGCAAATGCCCTGGCTTTAACACCCAGCAGTGCCAAAAAAAAAAAAAAAAAAAAAAAAAAAAAAAAAAAAAAAAAAAAAAAAAAAAAAAAAAAAAAAAAAAAAAAAAAAAAAAAAAAAAAAAAAAAAAAAAAAAAAAAAAACAAGTCACCTAGAAGCCAAGTGTAGTGGTACGTGGAGACTGAGACTGGAGGATCACAGGTTCAAGGTCAGCCTGGGCAACTGAAAGACCCTGTCTCAAAATAAGATAGAAAGGCTAGGGATGTAGTACAGTGGTAGAGCACTTGCTAGCATTTGTGAGGCCCTAAATTCAATTCCCAGTACTGGGCAGGAAAGAAAACAAAACAAAACAAAACACTCAAGCATTTAGGACATTAACTTACATATGCAGTGGATACTTAATAAATATTAACTGAATAAATTGCACTTACTGAATCTAAGGAAATGTTGACTACTTTAAGATATGTAGTATTTATGGACTAACAGTAAGAAATCTACTTACACATTTTTATTTTTATTTATTCAGAGGGCCGGGCACTGGGGATATAGCTCAGTGGTATAAGCACCTGCCTGGCAAGCACCAGGTCTTGAGTTGGATTCCTGGTATCAAAAAAATAAAAATAGAGGGCTGAGAATATAGCTCAATTGTACACATAAATACACACACACAATAGTTGTTGTTGTTTGTTTTTGCTTTTTTAAAACAGGATCTCACTATGTAGTTCAGGCTATCAAACATACTATATAGCCCAGGCTGTCCTCAAATTTGAGGTAATCCTCCTGCCTCAGTCTCCCGAATGCTGGGATTACAGGCGTGCACTATATACCTGGTTTATATACCTGGTTTATAGCTCAAAAATATAATGATTGCCTACCTTGTGAGAGGTCCTGGAGTCAATTCCCAGTAGCATCCCCCATTTTATTTAGAAAAGTACATATGTTTAAAGCTGAGACCTTGATCTGCACTGTCATATTAGCTAGTATGTGACTAGTATTGGCTAGTCCGAGGTTGTGGTAGTGATGGACGTCTTGGAACAAGTTAGAAAGCCAAAAGAAAAGTGGGCCAAGAGGTTCCTTGAGAAGAGAGAACCAAAACATAATGAAAATATTAAAAATGCCATACTTGAGCCAGGGATTTAGCACAGCAGCATAAGCACCTGCCTGGCAAGTGCGAGGTTGTGAGTTTGACTCCCGGTACCAAAAAATAAATAAATAAAAAATGTCACACTGATTAAAGGGGGAAATGCAAATGCCACAGTGACACAAGTACTGATAGACATGTATGCACTGAAAAAATCATATGGAGTTCTGTATAAAATGAAAAATATTATAAGGCCATTTGTGGATCAGATATTGCAGGAATTCTTTTCAATGAAGTCAGATTGTTCTTTATTCACATTTGGATCCCATAATAAGAAGTGACCCAATAACCTAGTAATAGGTCATGTGTATGATTATCATGTTCCACATATAAGTGGATTAAGTATTGAGAAATCCGTGTCTCTGAAAGATAGTAAGAACAGTAGATGTCACAAGGGAACAAATCTCATGTTAATATTCACTGGTGACAATTTTGATGTAACAGACAATTACAGAAGACTAAAGAGCATTTCTATTGATGTTTCCAGAGGCTGCACAGTAGCAAATATCTGCCTGGATGGGTTAGACGTTCTGCACTTCACTGCTCTGAAGAGGAAGGGTTACTTTTGAAGTTATAAGTTGCTGTTGAAGAAATCCAGTTGCAGAACATCGTAGATTGGGTTGGAAGAGATGGGACCTTACTTGGATCTGGTTCTGAGGAGGACACACTTGGTCTCAGATGACCTTTATAAGTTATCTATGAAAGTTCCAAAAGCCCTCAATCCGAAGAAGAAGAAAAATATCTCCCACGATACTTTTAAAAGTACAGTTTATGGAAGGATTCATATGCAGAAAAAAGACCTATGCAAACTACAAACTAGGAAAATGAAGGGATTAAAGAAGTGACCTGCAGAAAAGATTAAAGGGCCAGGGATGTAGCTAAGTGGAACAGCACCTGCCTGGCATGCACAAGGTCCTAAGTTCAATTCTCAATACAAAAAAACCCCACAACCTTTAAAAACAGTTAATGGAATTTAGCCAACAACTAGACTTTTATCATAATCTATTTACAATGGGAATCATCAAGCTTTAATACAATTCAATGTCTTTGTTTTTTTGAGACAAGATCTCACTATGTAGCTTAGGCTGGCCTTGAACTCACTATGTAGTCCAGGCTGACCTTGAACTCATTGCAATGTAGCTGCCTCAGCCCGCTGAGTGCTGGAATTACAGGTATGTGCCACCAGACCTGGCCACAATTCAGTTTGCATTTCTTTCTTTCTTTCTTTCTTTCTTTCTTTCTTTCTTTCTTTCTTTCTTTCTTTCTTTTTCTTTCTTTCTTTCCTTCCTTCCTTCCTTCCTTCCTTCCTTCCTTCCTTCCTTCCTTCCTTCCTTCCTTTCTTTCTTTTTCTTGAGACAGGGTCTTGCTATGTAACTCAGGATGGCCTCAAACTCATGGCAATCCTCCTGCCTCAGCCTAGAATGCTGGGCTTACAGGTGTGTACCACCACATCTGGCCACAATTCTCTTTTGTTATTTCTCTCTTTGTTTCTCTCTCTTTCTCTTTTTCTTTCTTTCTTTCCTTCTTTATTTGAGACAGGGTCTCAATATGTAGTTCAGGCTAGCCTCAAATTCATGGCAATCCTGCAGCCTTGATTCCTGAGTGCTGGAATTACAGGTGTGCCCACAATTCAATTTCTTAAAACACATTATTGTATATTTTACTTATTTGTTTTTTGTTTTTGAGACAGGGTCTTGTAGTGCACACTGGCCTTGAGCTCAATTATATAGCCCAGGCTGGCCTCAAACTCAAGGCAATCCTCCTGCCTCAGCTTGCCAAATGCTAGAATTACAGGTGTGCACTACCATGCCTGTTCCACTACTCATGTCTTTATGGTGATGATGGTGTATACAAATTTAGTACACTGCTACTTCTATAAAAGTATTTGCACATAGAATTTTTTTGGGGGGGTGCGGGGATTTAGCTCAGCGGCCTAAGCGCCTGCCTGGCAGGAGCGAGGTTGTGAGTTCAATCCCTGGTACCAAAAAAAAAAAAAAAAAAAGAATTTTTTTTGGTTTGTTTTTTGAAACTGAGTCTCACTATGTAGCCCAGGCTGCCTTGAACTTGCAGCAATACTCCTGCCTCAGCCTCCCTAGTGCTGGGATTGTAGTCATGTGCCACTACTCCTGGTTACAACATACAAGTTTTGCATAGTACATAATTGGCAGAGCTAGTAAATGTTTATGTCACTGATTTATGTTTTTTCCTGAGAGAGGGTCTTGCTTTGTAGTTCAGACTGGCCTTGAATTTGTGGCAATCTACCTGCTTCTGCCTCTGGGATGGGATTACAGACATGCACCATCATACCCAGGTACTGGTTTATGTATTTACTATACTTTTAATCATTATTTTGGCATGTTCTATTCATAAAAAAATTTACTGTACAACAGTATGCATCTTATCCTGATAGCAACCTCATACATACTGTGTTCACTGACTCTCAACTGCACCCAGAAGCCACATTGAGTGACCAACCTGTATTGTCTTCTAGGTTTGTGTAAGTGCGCCCATGGTGTTTACACAGGACAAAACTGCCTGTGTTCCTTAGAATTTATTCTGGTCAGTAAAGTGATGCCTGACTGCACGGGAAGAACACTCCATAGATAATATTCTAATGGTGTCATGCTAGTGAGTATCTGATATGAAAATGCATTACCTTAATCAGTTGTCTGCCAGGATGACTGGTTTTCCTTTTATAACTGTACTGTGTTGAACAGTATCCCCCACCTAAATTCATGTCCGTGCAGAACCTTAGAATAGGACCTTATTGGAAGACAGTCTTTGCATGTGTGATCAAGTTAAAAAGTCATATTTGGCTAGTGTAAACCTGAATCCAATGACTAATGACGTTAGAAAACAGAATTTTGCATACAGACAAGATAGATACATAATCAGGCGTGATGGCGCACACCTATAATCCCAGTATTTGAGAGGCTGGGGCAGGGGGATCACTGTGAGTTTGAAGCCAGCCTGGACTACATATTGAGTTCAAGGCCAGCCTGAACAACACAGCTAGATCATGTCTCAAAAAAAGAAAGACAGAGAAGGACAGAGAGAGGGACATACAGTCATAGCACTATTGGAAGACAGAATTGGTACTGAGTGTAGCTACACCTATAATCCCAGGACTCTGGGAGGCTGAGGAAGGAAGACTGAGAGTTCAAGTCCCACCTGTACAATTTAGTAACTTAGCAAGTCACTGTCTCAAAATAAAAAATAAGAAAGGTCTGGGGATATAGCTCAGTGAGAAGGCCTTGGTTTCATCCACCACTACCACAAAATAAAAACAGCAAAAAACTAACAAGAATAAAATAAACAACAGCTAGGAGTGGTGGTACACGCCTAAAATCCCAGCACAGGAAGCTGAGGCAGGAGAATGGCTGCAAATTGAGGCCAGCCTGAGCTCCATAGTGAGTTCAAGGTCAGCCTGAACTATAGAGAGAGACCCTGTCTCACGACAAATAAGCATACACACACACACACACACACACACACACACACACACCCCAAGAATTGCCAGAAGCAGCTGAAATTAGCACAGAGATGTACATTAAATACATTTCTCCTTCAAACTGAAGGAGCCAATAGATTGTTATTTACCTGATAGCCGCCAGAAGTATGAGAGAATAAAGTTACATTGTTTGAAGATGCCCAACTTGTGGCAATTTGTTATGGCAACCTTAGGGTACTAATACAGAAACTATGCAGACATACTGTTTCTGCTTACACTTTAATGATTTTATCATTCATTGGAGAATCTTGTCCAATCTCTCTGGCTCATTAATTATCCACATTTTTTCTACATAGAATTATTTATGGGCCACAAATTACATGGGTGATTGTTACAGTGTTTCCTCAAAGAGCACTTTCTTACATCCAGGATTTTATTCCACACAGCTAAAAGTCATTCTGGTAGGCAGATTCCAAGATGATGACCAAACCTCCCCTTGCCTAGAATCCATGCCTTGTGTCATCCTCACCTCTTCAGCATGGGTTAAGAATAAGATCATATTGCTATTGCTTTTATTGCAAAGAGATTATGGTAGATGTAATTAAGTCCTGTAATTAGTTCAATTAATCAAGAGGGAGGTTATTCTGGTTCTGCCTGACCTTATTAGTGTACTCTTTTTGGTAACAAAGATAATTTATTGAACTTTATAGAGGAAATGTGAAACTATTCAACTTTAGATTTCATGAGGAAACAAGTATTAGCAATATATTTTCTTTTTTAAATTTTTTTTATTCTTTTAGATGGGGTCTCGCTATGGAGTTCAGGATGGCCTTGCATTCACTATGTATCACAGGCTGGCCTTGAACTCAGTGATCCTCCTGCCTCTCTCCAGAGTGCTGGGATTATAGGTAAATGCCACCACACTTGGCCTTTGGTTTTCTTCTTGAGAGAGGGTTTTGTTATGTAGTCCAAGTTGACCTTGAACTCACAGCAATTCTCCTACCTGTCTTCTAAGTGCTGGGATTACAGGTATGCACTACAATGTCTGGCTTTACTCTTCACATTTTCATGCTGGTAATCTGTTGAACTTATAAAATGACTGAAAAGTTCACAGAAAACAGCCAGATAAACATGGTAGCACATACCTGAAACCCCAGCAATTGGGAGGCTGAGGTCGAAAGACTGCTTGAGTTTGAGGCCATACTATACTATACAGCAAGACCCTGTCTCAGAAAAAAAAAGCCCAAATTAATATTCTTTCTCAAATGCCCTAAGGCCAAAATTGACTTTCTCCAGTATCTTCAGGAATTTTGCATATGCTTATAATCAATCATGTCACGACCTTGCATGAGGCATATCCCAATTTCAGAGATGATGATATGAAGTAAAAATGAATCTCAGGATCAGTGACACATGGAAATCCATCCATTAATTCTGCACACATTTCTAGGAGGTTAGATGAAATGTTGAGTATAGTTGTAGTTAATTGGAACTTTGAAGGTTCTGCTTCCTCTAGTTTTCATGGAGAATGACAGAAGAAAAGGCATCACTCTCCTTTTAGCTGATTCCTAGGTAATACTCCTCAATTCACTCTGAAAGTGGCTATGATATACTAGGGAGTCAACTAACTGCAAAACAGGAAATGTAGCTCCTTGTTATGGTTTATGTTCCTGTGGCCCTGCCACGTACCTATGTAATCATGGCATGGATGTGGCTGAGTTCCTGATTGGTTTGTTACCTGGCGATGGGATCGATGGTGTGAGTGCGGCACCTGCCCAGGGGTGGAGCCAACATACAGTGTAAGGGCAGGAAGAAGGCATGTCTTTCCCCTCTCGCTGGTTCGTGCCTTGCTATTTTGCAGCCGCCATGAATGGCTGCCCCACCCTGCCATGCCACACCCTGCCTTGGACCCAGCTGAGTATGGACTGAAACCTCTAAGAACTGTGAGAAATAAACCTTTCCTTCCCTAATTTTGGGTGCCAAGTGTTTTGTCTCTGCAACAAGAAAAACATAACCAAGACACTCCTCTATAAATGTGGTTAATATAAATGAAGTAGTTGGAGGGAGAATTAAAAATCAGTCAGACACTAGCATAGATTTTAAAAATCTTATTTTAGGGCCGGGGATTTAGCTCAGTGGCACAAGTGCCTGCCTGGCAAGTGCGAGATCAGGAGTTCAATCCCTGGTACCAAAAAACCAAAAACAAACCTCATTATTTTATTTCATTTCATTTCATTTTTTTGTGGCACCGGGGATCCAACTCACAACCTCACTCATGCCAGGCAGGCACTTAAGCCGCTGAGCAAAACTCCCAGTCCTAGTTTTTTGAGACAAGGTCACACTATGTAGTTCAGGCCGGCCTTGCTCACATTGTAGCCCAAGCCCCGGCCTCAAACTCACAATGCTTCTCCTACCTCAGCCTCCCGAGTGCTGGGATTAAAGGCATGTGCCACCACGCCCGGTTACAAACCTTATTTTATTATTACAGTTTTCTTTTTTAAATCCTGGGGATCAAACCCAGAGCCTCATGCATGCTAGTCTTGTACCTACTCCTGAGCTATGCCTGCAGCCCATATGTTTATATTTGATAATATATTGTATTATCACACAATGAAATATACATAATAAAAAGAAACAAATTGCAGCTATTTACATGTGCAAATCTTAGAAACATACTGGGTGAAAAATAAAACCCTCATACTGCTTACAGTATGATATCACTTCTATAAAGTGCAAAAAAAGAATGAAACTAAAAATCTTTTTTTAAAAAAATCACTTTATGCATGCCTATAATTCCAGTATTCAGGAAGCTGAGGCAGGAGGATTGTTGGGAGTTCAAGACCAGCCTGGGCTACAAAGTGAACTCAAGGCCAGCCTGAACTGCATAGTGAGACCCTGTCTCAAAAAGAAAAAAAAAAGTCACTTTAGGGATACCATACACATTTTAGGTTTTTTTTTTTATACCTGTGAATAAAACCAACTGTAAAATGGGGCAAGGGAAATAGGAAGAGATAGGAGCATAAATAAATAAATAGAAAGCATTGATAATACTTCAGTTTTGTTTTGTTTTGTTTTGTTTTGTTGAGGCTGAAGATCAAACCCAGAACTGCATGCATGCAAATGTTCTACCACTGAGCTATAACCCCAAACCCAGCACTGGTAATGTTTTAATTCTTAAGTTAGCTGATGACTTATTGTGCTTAATAATTTACTTGCATGCTATATTTATCCTTGTATAAATGTCAGATATTACAGATATTAATGAAAAATAATTTGTAAAGTACCAACAAAATATATATGTGCATTTTTTAGGGGTCTCATTAGGCAGTCCAGGCTGGCCTTGAACTCAGTAGTAGCCCAGGCTGGCCTCAAATTTGAGCTCCTCCTTCTTCAGCCTCCCAAGTGCTGGGATTACAGGCATTCACTGCCACACCCAGTCTGTATGGTTATTTTTTAAAAACTATGCTCATTAGTCAGCATTCTTAATGATAGGAAATTTGGGTTAATTTTAACAAAGAATAATGTTTTATTTATTTTTTTTTTTGCGGCACCGGGGATTGAATTTACAACCTCACGCCTGCCAGACAGGTGCTTAAGCCACTGAGCCAAACTCCCAGCCCTAGTTTTTTGAGACAGTGTTGCACTATGTAGCTCAGGCCAGCCTTGCACTCATGTTGATGCCCAAGCTGGCCTCAAACTCACACCGCTCCTCCTACCTCAACTTTTTGAGTGCTGGGATTAAAGGCGTGCGCCATCACACCCGGCTAAGAATGATGTTTTAAAAAGTCATTCAGAAAATCTCTAGGACAGCCAGGAGACTAGAACTAGAAGCTGTAGTGTCAGCCAGGTGTGATGGGTTACATTTAAAATCCAACTACTCAGGAGACTGAAGCAGAAGGATTGAAAGTTTGAGGCCAGCTTGGGAAAATCAGTGAGACTCGAAATTTTACAAAATTGCTGGGGATGTAGCTCAGTGGTAGAACACTTACCTAGCATTTGTAAGGCCTAGGTTCAATTCCCAGTAAAACACACACACACACAGGTGAGAGAGAAAAGAAGGGAGAGAAAGAAAAGTGAGGTTGTATATCTCTAACATCAGAAAATTACTTTCAGTGAACCCCAGTATCACTGTTAGAAACACTACAGCTGACACCACTGACACTGGTGACACGGCAGACTGCTGGCACTAAAAAATCCACTGTTGCTGCCTCTCATTGGAGCAGAATGTAATAGCCAGTGTTGTTGGTCATCATATTCAGAGGATTCTACATGCTTTCCAACTTCACTATATCATAAACTTTGTCTTTAATTTTGGGACAGAGTCACTATGTATCCAGGGTGGCCTTGAACTGTGATTCTTTTGTGTTAGCCTTCTGGGATTACAGGACTGTACCACCATGTCCAGTCATATCACTAACTTTGAAGTTTAAGGGAGATGTTTCACTCCTAGATGTAAAGGAAGCTGGAAAAACATGTACAATATCTGGCACTTTCAAGTTTCCTAAGAGTGAGAAAGGCTCTGCCTCAATTAGGTAAAGGATTGCTAATATAAGAGGCTATTGGGGCAACCAATAAAGGTCAGATGTCTGCCACAGTCTGTTCCCTTGGCTATTGACCATCAATATATTCCATCAGCTAATGCTTAGGCTTGGTAAAAATTATATTCAATTATATTTTTTCCTTAATATTGTTTCTGTTTGCTAACAGAATCCTGATTTTATTTGGGGCAGCTATGTACTCAGCCTCTTATGCAGTTACAAGTGGATATTTAACAGGTCCTGCAAATATGGCAAGGAGAAGTCTGCTTGGGATTTCTAGAAAGCTTTGATTTTCTTATAGAAGTTGGTATGTATAGCTGCCATAGGGCATTTTCTATTCTTTTTTTTTTCCTGCTTTTGACATGGACAAGGCAACAACCTCTTAGTAACTGTAAGAAAATAGCATAAATGAAGGTAAGGAAGCAGGGTTTTTTGTTTGTTTTTTGTTTTTGTTTTTTCTCGACAAAGTCTTGCTCTGCAGTTTAGGCTGGCCTTAAACTTGCTATGTAGTCCAGTCTGGCCTTGGATTTGTGGCCTCCTGAATGCTGGGATTATAGGAGTATACCACTATGCCTGGCTAGAAGCAGATTTGAAAACCAGAATTGCATCCTTTCTTGTGTGCACAAGGAACTACTGATTAAATATTACTTCTTTCAGTTACAAGCACATGTACTCTCAGCTATATCATTGTAGAAAACAGATACAAATTACAGCTCATGCCAGGTGTGGTGGTGCACACCTGTAATCTCAGCACTTGGGAGGCTGAGGCAGGAGGATCACTGCAATTCAAGTCTGAGTTACAAAATGAGCCCAAGGCCAGCCTGAACTTTATAGCGAGAACCTGTCTCAAAAAGACAAAAAAAATTTACAGCTCACTAGCTGATTCCATTTACTGAGTTATATTTTCTAACATACGAGTTTGGTGTTTCTTTTGCCCTGTTATAGATTTTACCATCAACTCTACACAGTATTAGGCATTTGAAGGCATCTTAACCTATTGGTTAAGAATGTATTAAAGAGTGCCTAAGTTTGAATGGTTGGATAATTAACAACCTCCTTGTGACAGAGTAACAGTAAAATGAGGTACAGCTGAAATGGAGATTATATATTATTACCTGACTTAGTAATGGTTGTTATTATTGGCAGTACCTTCCATACTTTGTTTCTGTGGCATCAAGCTTTCCTAAATGTCCTTCTAGCTGTTCACTATCCCTGTTAGAGTCTCAGCTTTGAATAGTCTTTTTCTGTCTCCTGTAGGAACTTACATTGGAGTCATTGTACTACATCAAATGTGCATTTGCTTGTCTTCCCTTACCAGACTTATGTTTGAAAACGGTCAAAGCATTTGTCATTTTCAACTCAACTCTTAATGAAATGCTTTACACCCAGACTACATAGTCTTAAATTACTACATTGAAAGTTACAAAGAATTTTTTCTAGTTTATTTATTTATTTTAAATTTTAAAATGAAAAATGAATCAAAACAATGATACAGAATTCCAAAACAAAATAATAGGAGGGCTGGGGATATAGCTCAGTGATATAAGTGCCTGCCTGGCAATTGCAAGGTCCTGAGTTCGATTTTCAGTATCAAAAAAAAAAAGGAGATTAACAACAGTTAATATATCGTGTATTGTAGTTGTTCAGATTACAATATATAGGCATGAAAAAATTATCAAAATAAAACAGTGAATGAACAATCCATTCTTGTTGATGAACTAACAGAAATTAGTAGCAATCTACCATGTATATATATATATATATAAATATATGTAATTTTTCCCTTCTTTATTTTCTCCTTTCCCCTATCCCAGTTGTTCTTTCCTTATGAGCATTTTTTTTCCCTTTCCCTTTCACAATATCTACTATACATTTTTTGGATCTTATTTATTCTTTCAGTTTTTTACACTAGGGAGATAATACAATGTTTATACATGTGAGTCTGATTCATTTCACTTATGAGTATGGTCTCAAGTTACATCCATTTATCTATAAAAGCCTCAAGTTTATCCTTCTTTATAGCTGAGTAGTACTCTATTGTATAAAAATACCACATCTTTTTTTTTTTTTAAAGAGTATATTATAACAGAGCCAGGTGTAAAGCCCAGGCACCACACTCCAGGAGTGCGTCCCCTCTAGCTGCACAGAGGATCCAAGCTCTGCCCAGTCCAGCGTCCATCAGGGGAACGCCTGGCCAGCCTCACAGGATACAAGAGGTACTGAGCCCAGCCCAGCCCAGAGCCCCAGAGCCACTCATCAGGGAGTGACCAGCATAGTGGAAGGGTCTTGGAGAATTTGAGCTCCGCCCATCAGAGCATAAGGCCCCAGCTCCATAGTTCAGGGGTGCAGCCCAGCTAGCCACACAGCAGGTCCTGAAGGTTCCGAACTCCACCCAGCCAGGAGCAAGACCCCAGCACCATATGCCCGGGGTGGGGTGGCTCTGGCTAGCCCTGTGCTCCAGAGGCTCTGAACTCCTCGCAGCCAGACCCAAGGTCCCAGTGGTACCACACTAGTGGGGTATGCTCTGCCTAGCTGCCTGGGTCCCGGAAGTTCTGAAGTCCACCCAGCCAGATGCAATGTCCTGGTGGTGCCACACTCTGGGGCGCCCTCCACCTAGCCACCTGGGTCCTGGAGGCTCTGAACTCCACCCAGCCAGATGCAAGACCCCGGGGGTGTGTCTCTGCTAGCCCCCTAGGTTGCGGAGGTTCTGAACTCCATTCAGCCAGGTTCTAGGCCCCGGTGACAAGCTCTGGGGGTGTGCCCCTGCTAGCTGCAGGGAGGATACAAGCTGTTCCCAGCCCAGCATCCCACAGCAACCCAACAAAGTATATCAGGAGAACACACAGCCAGCCTCACAGGCCACATGGGCTGGGGCTCTGAGACTGCATTTTGGTTTTTTGTCTTGTCAGTTTTACCTCTTGGTTTATATTTTAGTCTTTTCAATCCCGGAAGTATTGTCAGTCATATGTGTCTTAGTCAGGGTCCTACTGTGTGGCCGATATTCACCCAGCTGCTTAGTCCTACAGTGTAGGGGAGGTGCCAGTCACCTGAATTCCTCCTGTGGGGCCAGTTGGGTGACTACTGGATTCTTCCTGAGCTGACTAGCCTAGAAGTATTGATGGGAACCAACCCTTAGCTTGTACTGCTACTGTAGCTTTAGACTTTTCCAGGCCATTAGACCCACCTGTCCATGGTATATGCCCCAGACAGGGCTCTACTGTTACTAGAGGTTTTAGAGGCCCACTCAGGTTCCCCTGGGTGGGAGGAGGCCTTCCTGGCTCTCTCATAGGCCTGCCCGGGGTCCTGTGTGGAGGAAGGGCTCACCTGTGCTCTCACTGGCCCACCAAGGTCCTATGGATGTGGGGAGGACTCACCTGTGCTGTTGCCTGTCTGCCGAGGTCCTCTGGATGGGTGGGGGGAATCGCTGAGGCTCCTGCCAGCTCACTGAAGTACTGCGGTTGGTGGGGAGGGGTTGCCAACACTCTTTACAGGTCCACCAAGCAAAGATTTTTTAAAATACAAATTCCTGGAATCCCATCTTCAAATTTCTCTTTTAGTAGGTAAGTGAGTTGTATGTTGAGGAACACTCAAAAATATCTTGAATGTCTGAATCACGTTTAAGGTACTGCTGTAATTAATATTTTATTGGTATAAGATGATATATGTGGTTTTACTCTGCTGAATACATTGTGCTAATTATAAACCTTTGTCATAACTACTTAACTAGGTTGCTATATAGGTGACAAAAAAAAAAACCCTCTGTACTTCCTAGTAATTAGGCTCATTACTGAGTAAAATTAGGTAATATGTCAGACATGGTATATTCCTGTACTCCTAGCACTTGGGAGGCCGAGGCAGGAGGATTGCTGTGAGTTTAAGGCCAGCCTGAGCTCCATTATGCTGTCTCAGAAACAAAACAAAACATCAAAAGATAACTATCGTTCTCAAAAACAGACTTTTATTAGAAATAATTTTATACTAAAATTTTTCATGCTAATCAATTCCCTTTACCCAATGAAAAATTAATATTCTTCCTCTATTCAATTTTGTAACTACATACTACCTTCACAGCATTAATACCAGCTAGAATTTATATGATGTAGGGCACTGGGAGCTCTTTATACCTCTTTGTTTTTGTTTTTTCAGACAGATCTCACTATGTAGTTTAGGTTGGCCTTGAACTTACCATGGAGCTTAGGCTGGACTTGAACTCATAGAGATCCTCGTACCTCAGCCACCCAAGTGCTGGGATTACAGATGTACACTACCACACCTCACCTGCTTTTTATACTCATATTTCAAGCTTTTGCTTTTCCAGGGGGGAAGTTAACATGTAAATTTATCTTAACACTTGAGATGTAAAAGAACTTCATAAAGAGCTCTAAAGGAGCATAAGGCAGGTAAAAGGACACCATATTATATCTTAATGGACTAATGGATAACTTTATCAGTTTACATGACACCTGGCCATAGTGACTGATACATGGTACAGCATACCTGCCTCCTAAATGGACTTGGGCACAAAGTGGGACATTTAGGGCATAACTCAAGGCAAATAGCTAGAGTAACTTTATTTACTCTTAGGAAATGAAATAAAAATGCTTTCACTTGGGCATGGAAGTATTTTTAGTGAACTCTCTGCAGGACATCAAATAGAAACTTAAAAATTTCGAAAATGATATATGTCTACTACTGCCTACTACTCTAGCAAAGTTCATTGGTACTGCAGGGATCAGAAGCTTTCACAACATCTTGTGGAGATTTTATTGTTTCATCTGGAATTAGTTCATTAGAGCAATACAAAAGAAATTTAAAGCACAAAAAGCACTAGCAAATAACTTCTTGACACTGTGTTTCTCTCTTGCAGTATGATATGAAATGTTACTGGAAAATATTAACAGGTCGAGCATCCACTGTTTCAAATACTTTGGGCAAACCCAAATGGATGACATAAGTGGATGTAATTTATAAATTTGTAATATGAATAACTGAGACAGAGGAATGAGTTAAGTGAAGCTAGTTGACAACACAGCATTTGAATCTCAATTTTACTTTGTTGTTAGTCTACACAACATTATGAATGTTAGTAAATCTCTTTAGGTAATAAAAATGCTTCCATGCAAAAGAACAGATCTAAAAAAAAAAAAAGTCAACTATTAGTGCTAATAAAGAAACATTAAAAAGTGTTGGCTCTTGAGTATAAAAGTTATATGTATACATATATATGTGTATCTAAAAACTATGCTGTAGATAAAGCTATGATATGTTCTGCTCTTCACACTTAGGTGAACTACCTAGATGGAAGATTTCTTAGTAAATGAAAATTATTTGTTTATTTTTGAGATGCTAGAGACTGAACCCAGGGCCTGGTACACGGTGGCAAGCATTTTACCACTGAGCTACACCTCTCAGCCAAAGACTACTTATATTTAATCAAATAAATTAAATATTCTGGCATTTGAATTACATGCACGTGTGGTGCACACACACAGGACAAGTTCCTCAGCATTTTCTGACTGATATGACGATTATACTACCACATGTTTTCAGATACAATCCCTGGGACTATGGTAGCAGTAGTAGGTTCTCTCAAATTCAGAGTGAAGACACCTGATCATAGAGTGTCAACTCTGAGCACCAGAGAGACTCAAAACTTCCCAGATGAATGATGTTCCAAATCAGAGAATATGCCAATTTAGTTCTAGGGAATCATACTACTTTTGTCAAAAGGAAAAAAATTCAGTTTATGCCAAATAGATTTAAAAAGTTAATTCTCTTTTAAAAAATTGTTAGAAGTATATTTTACAATCTTATATAAAATAAAATAATTGGCTTATACTAAATATTCAAAGTTTCAAAGATGTGAAAAAGAAAAATGAACTGAAAACAAAGTTTATATAAATCAAGGCCCCACAAATAAAAATGGAAAGTAGTCTCTTAGAGAAAGGAATGGTGAAACTCCATGTATATTCTAATACACCCAAAAACCTGTTTTGTAGACAGTAGGTACTGACTAGGAATTCTAAACTGCCACTTGATACCTTTAATCAACACTAAATCAAGTCTGAGGCAAGATACTGAAAGGACAATACTCAAATGAAGAGATAATAACTTCCTTCCTTAATAGGCAGTCTCCAGGCATCACTCAGAAGTTTGGTTATTTGATGGGTTGGGAAGCAGTATCCATTGAGTTTTCCTTTCTGCCCTGAAGAGACTCACTGCTGATGGACAATAATTCTCGGAGTTCCTTATTTTCAAGCTGGAAAAAAAAAAAGAGTATATTCTTTATTCCTGTTTTTTTACTGTCAGATCACACTGTTTTGGGCCAGGAACAAAAAACAGATTTTTTTTTTGAGACAGGGCCTCACATTGTAGTTGAGGTTGGCCTTGAACTCACTATATAGCCCAGGCTGGCCTTGAACTTACAGCAATCTTCCTGCCTCAGCTTTGTGAATGCTGGGATTACAGATGTGGGCTACCATGCCCTGCCAGCAAAGAGATTTTAATTTAAAAGTTTCAAGAAAACAAACAAACAAACAAAGAAACAAAACAACCACTTGTTGAGAATTTCCTAGACTACTCCTCTATTTAATTGATTTATTTAACATTTACTGAGTAATTTCTGTATACCACATTTCCCCCAAAATAAGACCTAACCAGAAAATAAACCCTACCATGATTTTTCAGGATGTTCATAATAAAAGCCCTACCTCCCAAACAGCCTCAGTTAAGATCCTTCTGGCTGGAGGCCAGGGCTATGACTCAGGGCACAGTGCCTGCCTGGCAAGCATGAGGTTGTGAGTTCAATTCCCAGTACTTGGGGAAAAAAACAAAAAGATCCTCCTGGCTGGGCATGGTGGCACAACCTGTAATCTCAGCACTTGAGAGGTTGAGGTGGGAGGACTGCCATGAGTTCAAGGCCAATCTGCACTACATAGTGAGACCCTGCTTCAACCGTCCCCACCTCAAAAAGATTGTCAGCCAGATAGGTGCATTTAGTATGTCTGTTGTAACACAATGAACATAATGAATTATAAAGTAATATTAATATATAATTAAATATAAATAGATATACGAACATTAATTCTTAAATGATAATCAAATTATAATTATTTGTAAATACCCAAATGGGATGCCTTTGGATGAGAGGCAAACACCTACATGAACAGATGAACTTGAGACTTACTGCCGAATGACTAATTGGAGTATAGACAAAATAAGCAAATCACATGTGCACTTGATAACAAATGGACACGGTTGTATCTAATATGAATCTTCATAATTCAATACATCATGTGTTTTAGCAATGCATTACAAGCAGGCTATCTGGACAAGAAGTGCTCACTTAAGGAGAGCTCTATAGCTAGACATAAGAGATTGGTGCTAATGGTTCTATAGGAAATGGAGTCACTAGAAATTCAGGCCAAAATTTAGGGACTGGAGTTAGGACAATGTTCCAGAAGAAAATGACTTGACTATATTTGGATAAATGTAAATTTTTGTACCAAATATATGTAGATTTTTGAACATGGATAAAGGAATAAAAACAGATGGTTGTAAATGAATAAATGTAGATTGTTGTACATCAAAAAAAATATGGTATCCCTTAAAAATAAGTACTATCACAACTCTTTTGGAACAAAAAATAATATGTGACCAGTCTTATTTTGGGGGAAATACTGTACCAAGGGTTAGGACTACAAAAGAAAAAACATGAGTCCTGACCATTATGTTCTCGCTTGCATGGAGGTGCACCCTCATGCAGTAAGGTGTACCGCTTTTCCTACTTTTAGTTGGTCCAAACTCATTCCCTGTAGAGCCTATTTCTTTCCCCGCCCTGTAATGAAACTTTCCTGCCTTAAAAACAAACAAACAAACAAACAAAAAACCACAAGTTCTTATTCACTTAGGCAACTTATTGTCTTTAGACTCACAAGTTTTACTATTATTTCGTCTATTTTTCAAATTCTTAATCTTTTCCTCTTGATTAATTTCTTTTCCTAGGTGTTCCTCAGTTTTAGGGAATGGATAAAAACGAGAAGAGCCAGGCATGGTGTGTACTCCTGTTATCCTAGCACTTGGAAGGCTGAGACAGGGAGACTGCCCCAAGTTTAAGGCCAGCCTGGGCTACATGGCAAGACCTCACGTTAACTCCCACCTCATTCCCCAAATGGAGAGAAAGGAAACTACTTACTGAGCTAAATACGAAGGGGCATGTTACCTATGTTATCTACAACAATTTGCAGGGTATCATAACCTATACCCATATATAGAATGGGGAAATGGTGGCTCACTAAACTCCAAAAACTTATCCACCTCCAGACAACTTGGGGAACTTGGGTGTAGCTCAGTGGCAGAGCACTTGCCTAGCATGTACAAGGTCTGGGGTTCAATTCCTAGTAATTAAAAAAAAAAAAATCAGCCAACTTGGATGTGGTGTTCCTGGGGTCCTGACTCTAATAGCTTATGTTTTTTCTACTCCTTAGTAAGTTGAACTTGTCCTGCACTTCCTAAGTCTCAGATAAGATTGCTTTAACTCCTGATTCCTATCAGGAACCCACCACCCGCTTTGATTTCCAGATAGGGTAGTTTGTACTCATCTTTACTCTTCACAGAAAATTCTCATAAACCACAGCATTTCCAGCTTCACTGAAAGGTCAGAGCCCATGGTCAACCTATCTACCATATAAAGTGCTTCACATATTATAAATACTAGTCTTGTTTCTTCCACTAAACTTTGGTCAGGGACCTCTTTTTCTTTCTTTTCCTCTGCTATTTCTCAAGGTGTCCAAATCATCTACTAAAATGTTTTCCCTTAACTAAAAAATTTTTTGAGGGAAGCCTTTATTTTGGGGGGGGTATTGGGGATCAAACTCATGACCTTGTGCTTGCCAGACAGGCACTTATACCACTGAGCTAAATTCCCGGCCAAGGGTCTCACTGCATCTTGCAAGCTGCCCTAAACTCTGTATGTATTGTAGGGTGGTCTCAAACTCATGATCCACCAACCTCAGTCTACCAAGTGCATAGGCCATCACATTTAGCTCCATTAACAATTTTATGGGCATACTATTACCCTAGGCCTTTCTTATTTTATATATTCCTATTGTTATGGTTTGTGTCTAGGTGGCCCCCCAAGCCTCATGTAGTCATGGAGGCAGCTGAATCTAGCATTTGTGATTGGTTCATTGTCTAGCGCTGGGATTGGTGGTGTGAGTGCTGCACCTGCCCAGGGGCAGAGCTGGCATACTATATAAGGGAGGGAAGAAGGCTTATTTTCTCTCTCTTTTGCCCTTTTCACTCTTGTTGCTTGTGGCTGCCATGAACGCCACCCTGCCTTGGAACCAGCTAAGTATGGACTGAAACCTCCAAAACTGTAAGATCAATAAACCTTTCCTTCCTTCATTTTGAGCATCAGGTATTTTGTCTCAACAACGAGAGAAAAGTAACCAAGACACCTATTTTAATCAAACTATTACACAAAAATAGCCTTTAAAAAAATCAAAACTATAACACTTATAAAATGAATAGTAGTTCATTGGCTTTTCTCCCTGTTATCACTTTTTGTGTGCTTCCTTTGACATTCATTTTCATAATTCTAAATAATATGCTTATACTGCTAATTCCTTATCATCAGTTTTAGGCATTATCTACTATGGCAGAAAAGGGACATCAGCCCACATATAACCTATTCCCTTCTGCACTCTATACCCTTCCAATATGATAATACCTCAACTTCCAGCCAATACATAATTGACATTTTCACTGACTGCTGTTCACTACATTTCCTTTCATGAAAAGGTTATGAAGGAGGAATTTTTTTTATTTGAGACAAGTCCTTGCTATGTAGTTCAGGCCAGCCTTGAGCTCATTATGTAGCCCAGCCTGTCCTGGAATTCACAGTGATCCTCTTGCTTCAGCCTCTCCAGTGGTGCAGTTACAGGCATACACTAACAAGCCTGACTGAAGGAGGAATTTTAATTTGAAATCAGGAGTACACAAAAGTCATTGATACACTGCAGTGATAGGATAGTGACAGCATGCCTTCTGAAAAAATTTTTGAGAAACTGTGAACCTAAAATAGCAACATTCTTACCTCTAATTGGGCTAGTTTTTCCTGAATCTTACAAAACTGGTCATCATCCACCTGAACTGCTTTTCTCATCACTTCTCCCATTTCACAGATTCTGTCAATTTGACTTTCAATTTCCTTTGGGGAAAAAAAAGGGTGAAAAAATAATCTTAGCTACAGATACAAAATGCATAATGTGCAGTATAATTCTTCAAAGTTAATTTAGTTTGGTTAGTTTTTGTGTGTGTGTGTGAGACAGGGTCTTGCTATGCAGGTTAAGCTGACCTAGAACTCATTATGTAGTCCAGGCTGGCCTCAAACTTGTGGCAATCCACCTGCCTCAGCCTCCCCAGTGCTGGGATTACAGGCATGCACCATCATGCCTGGCTCTTCAAATTAATTTTAAAAAACCTGTTACCTTGAAAGAAGAAAACTGTTAGTAGGGAAAAAACGTTCATTTAATCTAAGTTATAGTTACCCTGTAGAACACTATCAGGGCTGGGAGTTCGGCTCAGTGCCTTAAGCGCCTGTCTGACAGGCGCAAGGTTGTGAGTTCAATCCCCGGTGCTGCAAAAAAAAAAAAAAAAAAAAAGAACACTATCATTTTGAGCTATAATAAGTGAACTTGTGATACTCATAAATAATTTTCATTTTTGAAAGGTCAACTGTAGCTTGCTATAGTGGTATATACCTATAATCTCAGAGTTCTGGGAAGCTAAGGCACAAATTCAAGCTCAGCCTGGGTAATTTAGCAATTTAGAGACACCCTATATCAAAATTGAAAAAAATTTTTTTTGTCTTTTTGAGACAGGGTGTCACTATACAGTTCAGGCTGGTCTTGAACTTGCAGCAATCCTCCTGCCTTGGCCTCCCAAGTGCTGGGATTACAGGCTGTGCCACCACACCCAGTCAAAAAAACATTTTTAAAAGGGCTGGTGATATAGTTCAGTGTAAAGGTCTTAGATTCAATATCCAGTACAAAAACGAAAGATAAACTCTAATCTAATCATTGATTAGATGTTGGACAACCTTCCTTCCTTTTTTCTGCAGGTCGGGGGATTGAACCAAGGGCTTTCACAGTGAGCTACATCCCTACCCGCTTCCCTTCTTTTGAGACACTGTCTTGCTAAATTGCCCATGGTGGGTTTGCAACACTGCCTCTACTGCCTGCAGTGCTGGGATTAGAGGTGTGCAGTACCACACCTGGATGGACAATATCTTTAATTTAATTTTGAATACTTTTATTGACAGGAAGCTTACCATACCACAAGATGCTTTATCTTGGTATACATCTCTTAGAACTTTCTTTCTTTCTTTCTTTTTTTTTTTTTTTTTGGTACCGGGGATCAAACTCATGACCTTGCGCTTGTCAGGCAGGTGCTTATGCCACTGAGCTAAATTTCCAGCCAGAACTTATTTTTATATGAGTTAAACTCTTGTCTTCAAGTGTTGTCCTTTGTACCACAGAAAATAAAATTTATTTTTTCTTTTAGATGAATCAAATATTTAAAACATCCCTGTTCTTTAAAACATTTAAGTCAGTAAAGCATTTGACAGAACCTAAGATTATTCCTCACTACATTTCACTGTTGAAAATAATAAGGTTCCACTTTACTAACCCAGGATTAAATAACACAGTATATGTAAATGTACAATGACAACTATAAAGTGTTCAGCAAAAAGAAGAATGACAAGGTCTCTAAATTAAATCATAAGCAACCAATGTACAGAAACTATGGTGGTGTTTATTTATTTATTTTTTCAGATAGGCTTTTGATAAGTTGCCCACATTGCCCTTGAACTTGTGATCCTTCTGCTTCAGCCTTCCAAGAAGCTGGTATTACTGGTGTATACTACCATGTTTGGTTTAAGCTTTTTCTCTTCTAATAAGTTAAAAAAATTTTTTTGGCATCATTTTATTTTATTTTTTTGATTGATTGATTGAGATAAGGTTTCATTATGCAGTCCAGGCTGGCCTTGAACTTGTGATGATCCTGAGTGCTGGGATGACAGGCATGCACCACCATGTCCAGTTAGTAAGTTTATTTATTTATTTATTTATTTTGCGGCACCAGGGATTGAACTCACAGCCTCATGCCTGCCAGACAGGTGCTTAAGCCAATGAGCCAAACTCCCAGCCCTAGTTTTTTTTTGAGGCAGGGTCACACTATGTAGCTCAGGCCGGCCTTGCGCTCGCGTTGTAGCCCAAGCCGGCCTCGAACTCACAACGCTCCACCTACCTCAGCCTCCCAAGTGCTGGGATTAAAGGCGTGCGCCACCACGCAGTTAGTAAGTTTAGTTTAAAATAGTATAACTAATTTACTGACCACCTGCTCTGTCACAGGTACTATGTTTGGGATAAAATATGAATTCATGCTCCTTATAATCAACAGACATACAGTTCAGTAAAATATATAAGTAATAAACAACTAAGTGCTTATTGCACACCTCAACACTAACTGGCATATTTAAACAGGAGGAGAGCTAAATATTCATCACTAACTGGCATTCAACACTAACTGGCATTATATTTAAACAGGAGAAGAGCTAAATATTCATCAACATCTTGATAAGAGTTCTTGATGAGGGAGTTCTTGATGTGTCTTTACAAAGCTACAGTAAAATAAACAATGAGTGAAAAACAAATTTACTTTTCTCCAAAAACAAGTACAAAAACAAAAACAATCTCAAAATTTCAATTCAGTTCATTTAAAATTTATTTATCAGAGTTTCTTACTGCAGAGTGAGACTGGTGAGCTTTCAGGACTGGTTCAGCATCCACTGTTTTTTTAGCAACCATTAACTGTAACATCTGTTTCCGGTATTTGCTCATGATGAGTTCCAAAGCATCCTGGTGTTCCTCCAAGGAAACCCACAGCTCTAACAAAAAAATGAAATACTTTGGCAATGATCTGAAATATAGATCTCAAAGCCAAACTCCTTAACAGTTAGAATTCTATGATAGTCCATAAGATCCTATAAATCTAAAGTTGTAAATCACAGTTCAAGTGTTCAAAACCAACCCTAGTGTGGTGGCACATAACTGTAAACCCAGTACCTAGGAGACTGAGGGAGGAGGATTACTGTATGTCTGAGGCCAGCCTAGCCTACGTAGTGAGATGGTATCTAAAACCAAACCAACCAAGCCAAACCAAATAGTAAGGCCGACATAAAAAATCTTTCTAGACAGAAGCAGAATAGTCCAGTAGAAATTATATAGGTTGTAGGATCGAAAGATACGAATTTGAGTTCAATTCTGTGACTTGATTTATACTCATAATTATTAAACCTCTCTGAGACTATATAAATACTTGCCTTGTCTACCTCAAAATGAAAATATGAAAGTATAGTGGAAGAATAGATGTGAAACCCCCTGGAAACTGATATACAATTATTATGTTTCTATCATTAATATTGTGCTCATCAAAAATACACACTGTATCTCAAAGATAAAAGTATGCTCTTCCATCCTGCACAGACATACAATTTTCAATCTTCAGTTTTTATTTTAATTAATATTTAAATATTAAACTTTAAGCCTTTGAGACTATGAATTTTCTTGTTTTGTTGTTTGGGACAGGGTCTCTCTATGTAGCCCAAGGTGGCCTTGATCGCATAGCAAATCCTCTTGCCTCAGCCTTCCAAGTCCTGGGATTACAGGCGTGGGCTACCACGCCTCACCTGAATTCTTTTTAGTACACGCCTGCGTTTGGTAAGCCTAAAAAAGCCATCTAAGAATTCAACTCCACTAAGCACCTGTTTGATAAATTGCATGTATATCACAGACTCAGATGACCGTAAAAAAGGTAATTGAACAAACTTTGCTCTGCAATAACCCTCCTAACAAAAGCATTGACCTGGAAATAGGTATAGATATGCACGTAAGAAGTGTTAAGACAGTTTTGTAAGAACTTTCAAGCTATTACCGGAGAGGAAAAAAAGTCATAAATACACAAAACACCTGACTAACCTCTGTTTTCCTGTTGCAAGTCTCTAATTTGTGTGTTCTCTTGGGACAGCAGAATGTGAGGTTTATATTTGGTCATCTCCTTCACGTCAGGTGCATCTTCTTGATGCTGGACAAACAGACACAGACTAAGCATGCTGTAAACAAAATAGCGACAAATGCAACTGAAGAGGCAGGAGTCAGAACTCCAGGGCAGGATTCTCAGCGTCCGATCCTGCAAAAAGGTCTCAGGACCGCTCCCCCAATATAGGGAATAAACCCCAGGTTGAGATGCTAGTTGACCTCGTTCTGCTGTCTTCAAATATGTACAACCACTATCCTCTGCCTGACCTGGTCCGGAAGCGCTGTCCCCGCCTCCCGCATGGCTGCCACCCGTCGGTGCAGCGCTGCAGACTGATCCACCAGCGACTCGGCGGCCGCATCGTGTTCCCGCAGCCTCTCCAACAGTGTCTTGGCGTCTGTCAGGATCTTCTCGATCGTACAGCTCATAGCAGCAGGAGGATCACAGCCTCTGATCTAGTCACCTAAGCGACTAGGTCAGACGCTCCCAGAATGCGTCTCCGCTATATTCACGTCACTTCCGGTACGATTAAAAGGCGCCTCGGCCGCTTGGATATGCGCCTGCGCGATGGCTGCTTCGACGCAAATTTGCCACTTGTTAACCTTTGGCATTCCTCTGGCATAGACTGAGACTTGTTCTAGCCAGGCCCTCAATTCCCTTTTTCTCTTGGTTAAACTGTTATATTTGGTCGACCCAAAGTTCTCCTTTTCTTGGGGTTTTGGTTGTGTGACTTTGTTTTTGCGGTTCTGGGCTTTGAAAAACTCAGGAGCTGGCATGCTAGTAGAGTGCTGTAACACTGAGCTCCGGCCTCAACGCAGTGTCCTTTGTTTTCATAGTTTTTGTCTTCTTTTTCTTGGTTTAATTTTTAAATATTGTGGTTAGGTAACATGCCATCTTGACCTCCCTTCCCCTTCCAGTGCTTAGGGATCCAAACCAAGGTCTCATGTAGGTTGATTTTTTTTTTTTTTTAAGGTAGTGGGAATTGAACCCAAGTCTTTTGCACAGAGTTGCATCCCCAGCCCTTTTTAAATTTTATTTTGAGACAGGATTAAGTCTCTTGCCTCAGCCTCCCAGAATGCTGGGATTACAGGAGAGTGGCACTACACCTAGCCAATGCTTTTCAGGTGTACAGTTCAGTAGTATTAGGCACATTCAAATTGTGCAACTATCACCTGATCCCATCTCCCAAACTTTTCATTTTGTAAAACTGGAACTCTCTAGCTATTAAACATCTTTCCTCTCCTACCCTGAGCTACAGATAACTACGTTCTTTCTTATGAGTCTCACTAAGTATCTTGTGACAATGTTTATCTTTTTGGGACTGACTTATTTCACTTATCATAAAGTCATTGCATTTCATCCACCTTGTAGCACGTGTCAGAATTTCCTATTTGCATCCACATGTTCATTGCAGCATTATCCACAGTAACTAAGGTATGGAAGCATCAGTCAGTGGCTGAATATATGAAGGAATTGTGGGACATAATGCAATGGAATTTGACTTGACCAGAAGAGAAGGAATTCTTATATTTGTGATACTATGGAAGAACCAGGAGGATAGTTTATTAACAAATCAGACACAGAAAGACAAATATTTTATGATATCATTTTTATGT
Source organism: Dasyprocta punctata (assembly GCA_004363535.1). NCBI lineage: Eukaryota > Metazoa > Chordata > Mammalia > Rodentia > Dasyproctidae > Dasyprocta > Dasyprocta punctata. Next base: position 50,118 of record RJWM01007330.1, read on the forward strand.
GAAATGGTTACCAGGGCCTAGAGAGTAGGGAATATGAGGACTTACTGATCCATGGGTACACACTTCAATTTATAGAACAAGCAGGGTTTAAACCCGGCATGTTGGAGCAGGCCTGTAATCCTAACACTTGGGAGGCTAAAGCAGAAGGATTGCGGCAATTTCAGGGCTAGCCTGGGCTACACAGTGAGACCCTGACTCAAAAGACTTCTTCCTCCACAAAATTAGATGAACAGGTTTTAGGAATCTAATGTGCAATGTGGGTGATGGATGTATTAATTAATTTGATTGTGGTAATCATTATACAATGTATGTATATATATATATATCTGTTCATATTGTTTTAAAAATGTTTTATTTTTATTAGTACATGCTTGCAGTACATAAAGATTACATTCATTGCTGGGAGATGATACATGTACATAACATATCTTAATTCTTTTTGAAAAGATTTTGGCACTATAGAGAGACAAAAGAAAAAAGAGGCCTTTATTGTGGGCAAGGTAGGGCTACAGAAGAGATGCAAGCACTCTGGGAAGAACAAACAAGTGCAAGTATTTTTATTAGGTCTGGCTGAGGGAGAGTTTGGGAGGTGGGCAAAATGACTTATCAACAGCTAATTTGAAGGAGCATCTGCCTGCTCAAAACAAAACAAAGATTTACTGGGGCCTGGGGGTGCAGTGCTTGGGTGGTTGTGGGGTCTTGGGATTGGAGAGGGCTCGGTGTGTGTGCAAAAAGGAGTGGGAGGTTTATTTCTGGAACTAGAAGGAGAACATAGAAGTTACTCTTGGAGAGATAAGTTGCTTCTCTGGGCCCCATACCAAGTTGAGTGGATGTCATGTTAGAGATGGCTAAGCCCCAGACTGGTAGAGTCTATCACTTTTTACTTCCCCTTCTGCTTTCTTCCTTCCCCGGTCTTTCTACTGATCAGCATACTTTGAATATTATTGGTGAATCGAACATTTTATTTATTTGTTTGTGGTGTTAATAATCAAACTCAGGCAAGTGCTCTATCACTGAACTGTAGTCTCAGCCCCAATTAAATATTTTAAAATTTAAAACATTAAAAGTACGCTTATTTTCAGGCATTAATACAACAACAACAACAACAACAACAGCTCAGGTCCGACTAAGGTAGTGGAAGTCTGCTTCCTGGCAAAGATAAGCATAGCCCACAAATCATATTAACAATGGCAGAGTCAATGTGAAACCAAAGGGTGGGTAGGTATACTTTAATTTTAATGGAATTGACTGTTTAATTTTTTTGAGTCAAGGTCTTGTTATGCTGCTCAGGATGGCCTGGAACTCACCGTATAGCCTATACAAGCCTTGAACTCACAGAGTCCTCCTGCCTCAATCTCCTGAGTGCTGGAATTACAGGTGTGAGCCACCAAGCCCAGCTATTGTTTAATTTAAAAACATTTATACATTTACTACACTGGTTCTTATCTACTGTGCTCCAAATCTGCTGTCAGATTTTGACCACTGTATAAAAATATGTGGTGCAGAGTTACAAATTTACTTTGTATAGATGTGCAGAAAATCACTAGCTGATTTCCTATTCCTAATCTGCATTTTTGCTCAATTAGGTGATATGAGGGAAAACACATGTTTTTATTGAGTCTAGTTACTTAGTCTGGTTAAGTAATGAAACAGTATTTTTAGGTATATCAGATTGTTGTGTATGCTTCAGTCTTTCAGATTTCCTCTTTTCCCTCATTGAGTCCATGGTAGAGTATAGGTAGTTAGATTTGATAAGTCCTTCTTGTGGGGGCTGTCCTCTGCATTATTGGATGTTCACCAGCATCCCTGGTCTCTACCACTTGATGCCAATACCACTTCTTCCCCTAGCCATAACACTGAAAATGTCTCCAGTAACTACCAACTATTTCCTGGTGGGCTGTCTGAGAATCTCCGGGTTAAAGATTTCTTTCACAGGATGTGGCAAAACGCTCAGAAATCTTAGTGTCTTAAATTTTTCATATAATAGTGTTGTCATATGTATGAGATCATGGTCTCATAACTTCAGAGAATGATGATGTGAACCAAAGGAGCAGGTTAGGAGAGTTTTATTGGAAATAAGAAGAATAGCTCCTGAAAGTATTCCCAGTGAGTGGCCACGCTCTTTGTCAGAGGTATTTAATACAGCAAAATCACAATGTGGGTACAATGTGGGTCACACTACCTTCAACCTATATTAGGACTACAAGTATAGTTGCTTAGCTAACAGTGATCCAAAGAAGAAGCAAGGAATGTAGCAAGGATATATGATGAGCATCATTCATCATTAATTTTAGCTTATCTATAACTTCTAATCATGGAGAGAACAGAAGTGTTCCTGGAAAGGGATGGCGATATGGGTTCGGAAGTTCTAGTCACCCACCCATGGATCACGACCAGGTAGTGCCAATCACAGTATAACCTCAAACTGCTGTTTATCTCTAAGGAGGCTTGTAGGTCTGGATTTTGTGTCTTTATTTTGAGGCCAGGTTCCCTTCAGATTGGCCTCCAGCCACAATCTTGATGTGTCTCATCTCCTGTACTGACTCCCTCAAGAGCTCCCTTAAGTGTTCTAGCCCTATTAATTTCCGCCTGATTTAGCTTTATAGAAGAGTAGCACTTCCAAGAACAGTTTCTGTTTGCTTGTTTGTTGTTTTGAGACAGGGTCTCACTATGTAGTCCAGGCTGGCCTTGAACTCATAGTGATCTTCCTGTCTCAGTTTCCCCACTGCTAGAATTACAGGTACATACCACCATGCCTGACCCAAGGATGGTTTTGTTTTAAAATCTATTAGAACAAAACAACTTTGTAACAGCTGTCTCACTGGATGAAACATGACTGATTTTCTGATTTATTTTGGATTGAACCCACAGGTGCTGTACTATTGAGCTACATCCCTAGTCCTTTTTTTCATCTTGAGGCAGGTCTTACTAATTTGCCCAAGCTTTGCCTCAAACTTGTGAACTTCCTGCCTCAGCCTCCTGAGTAGCTACTGGCATGTGCCACTGTGCCTGGCTTTGATACTCTGAGTTGTGGTTTTTTTTCTCTTCTCATTTTTTTTTTGTGAGTTGTGTTTTTATGTTGACAAATTGTCATCAGATTCTTTCAGTCACTTTAATGATGCAGAATTTTATCACTCCCCCTGTAGATGGAGGGGCTATCTTCATATCTTTTCTTTTTTAAAGCAGGATCTCACTGTATAATTCAGGCTGACCATGAACTCGTTTTGTAGCCCAGGCTGGCCTTCAACTCATGGCAATCCTCCTGTTTCAGCTTCCTGACTGCTGGTATTACAGGTGTGCATTACCATGCCCAGCAGTATCAATTTACATGTAATATAAAATATAAATGCAGAAGTATCCTGAATATTCTATAAAACACAGACAAGTCTGTAAATGACTCATTTTGTGACATAGACTCACTTAAATGTGTAGTTACAGAGTTCAAAGAAACTAAAAAGTCTATCACTTCTACCCTGATCCTGGCTGATTCAGTGTTTTCTCATCATAAAGACAGAATCAGCCTTCTGCATGAGTGGGTTCCACAGATGTGTATTTAAGCTACCAAACATATTAAAGAAAAACAGTATCTATACTGAACATGTACAGACTTTATTTTTTATCTTGTCATTCTCTAAACAATACAGCAACTATTTACATTGTCCTATTTCTTACAAGTAATCTAGAGAAGCTGTAAAGCACATAGGAGAATGTGAATCCCGTGCCATCTGCATAAAGGACTTGAGCATCCACAGATTTGCTGACTCCAAAGAGTCCTGTAACCAATCTTTCATAGATACTGTAAACCCTCCCATTATATGGAATGCCACATTTCAGTAGATTCTTGGCTTTGAAGATTTGGCATCTATAATTTTTGAGTATTCTCAAATGATTATGGGCTCATGATGCGTGGTGATTGGTAATTTTACTGAGACACAAGTCTCTCATTTACTAGCATGTAGGACTTCTACTTAGTGAGATAAACCATTTTTCATTCAGAAAAAAATTGCTAGCATTCATTTAATTTTTAGTGATTGAGAATCATTACATTTTGTAAGTGGAAATACCACTACTAAAAATGTAATGCTATAGATAGAATGATGTCTTGTGTTTCCAAAGACAATTGCTATCCTAGAGCAGCGGCGATGAACTTATGGCACATGTGCCACAGCAGGTTGTTTGTAACACTGAAAGCTCTGAAAGCTTTGCATCACTGTCCTAGAGGAATGTGAAAATGATAAAAAATGAGGCAGCTATGACAAACTTTGGGGTGAGGTTAGGGCTATAATCTGGAGCTGTCTTGAGGTAAACGCTGCAGTTGCAAGTGCAGTTAGTAAGTGTTCTCTGGGAAATAGGTTAAGCAACAACCCAGAATCTGCATAGGTACCATTTTACTGTTGCCTATGTGACATTGTATGTATGTATGTATGTATGTATGTATGTATGTATTGATTGTTGTTTTGAGACAGGGCCTCACTGTGTAGTCCAGGCTGGCCTTGAACTCACAGTGTAGCCCAGGCTGGCCTCGAAATTGGGGCAGTCCACCTGCCTTAGCCTCCCAAGCAATGGGGTCAAAGGTGTGCATGACCATGCATGGCCTTGTCTTTATTTTTTTCTAAAAAATCTTTAAGGGATTTATTAGGCAGAATTTAAAAAGTGCACACTCAAAGTGTTGGTGCACAATTATAATGTAAGAATGCGTTTATAAAATAGCAAACTTATAGGTATTTAATGATACAAATTAGAGAGCAATTAGAGGTCTCTGACCAAGTTTCTGCTGCTTTTGCTGAATTCAGTTGACCCTGACAGTGTCTAAAGCCCAGATGCAAACCTCTGATAAGCACTGAGTCAAAGTAATTGTCTATACCTTAAGGCTCTCAGCAAGTCATGGACACCTTTAACTATGCTCACTGTGCATGGGCCCCCTCCTCTCAATCCCAGAATGTCTCTATATTAAGGTAAACTATTCCTTTGTTTCAAAAACCTGTTAAAGACTATCCTGCCTGTCAATATATAACTCAATGCATGTAACCAATTATGTAATGTTTTGTTACTTGCTTTGTACTTCCCACTTCTAAATGCTATATAAACTAAACTCTTTGTAAACTCAGTGCTGTTGCCTTTGGGAATGATCCTGCAACAGTCAACTGGTGTAAAGATGAAAGGCTGCCTTCTTATCTCCTCAGTGCAGACAGAGTCTTCCTTCTGGTTTGACTTGGGAGTTTTCCTGCAACAAAATAAGCATAGCAGGACCTCAAAAGAGAAGGGTATTATCTTCTGGAGCTGGGAATATTTATGGTTTTATATTTTGAGTGGGTAGAAACTTAAGTGATCTGTGGCTCGTTTTACAGGTCAAAGGCTTGAGCCCAGGCACTCTTTCAATCTCTCTGTCTTTTCATTATCATTCTTTCTCTCTGTCTATGTCTCTCTCTGTGTCTGTCTGTCTCTCTTTTGTTTTGAGACAGAATCTTGCTATGTAATTCAGGCTGGCCTTGAATTCACTATGTATCCCAGGCTGGCCTTGTTCTCACCAAAATCCTCTGATGTCAGCCTCCAAGTGCTGGAATTACAGGTGTGCACCAGCATATCTGACTCTTCATTTTTTTTTCTTAAAAATGAGTGATCTATGATATTATGTTAGTTACTTTGCTCATTGCTGAGACAAAATACTTAACACCTAAAGTTAAAGGAGGAAAGTTTTATTTTAGCTCACAGTTTATAGAGGTTTCAGTCCATAGTCAGTTGGTTCCAAGGCCAGGCAGCATGGAAGAGGGGAAACAATCATGGTGTGGCAAGCAGAAGGTACAGAGCAGCAAGCGGTAAACAGCAAACTTGCCTTTTCCTTTCATCCTATCCATGCTGCAAACCCTTTTTGTGGTGCCACCTGTGGGGGACTTTGCCAGGCAGTGAATTGTTAAACTGTTGGGCAAAAGCACACAGGTTCTATAAGAAATGAATGGTTAAACAACAAAAAATTTAGATTAGTGAAGCATGTTGTGTCTGGATGTTGTCTTTCCTCTTTCTGCAAGTAAAACTGCCTATCCTTAAAACAGCTCTTTTCCCAAACTGTTTTTCTTCTGCTTTTTTCAATTATACTGATATTCTAAATAAAAGCTAGAGAATTCATGGCTTTGAGGCTTCTTGTAGACTCCCTAATGCTGGGTGCTTTCAGTTGAGATAGCCCTTCTGGGCCTCTCAGTGATTGACCTAAAACTCACCTCCAAGTAACTATTCATTCTCTACGCCACTATGGTTGCACACTGGGACAGTTGCTCACACCCAGAGTGGGACTTCTGGCTTCACTAAATCTATTCAACCATATTCAAATCTATACTAATTCCAATCAGTGAACTAATTTAGTACCACTCCCCCTTAATTCCTGTATCAAACCCTTAATCCACATTCACACACCCTAGACCCAGTCACCTCTGAAAAGCCTCACCTATGACTGCATGAGACTTTTAGGGGACATCTAGGCACAAACCATAACAGATGTTTTACCCAAAAACATTCTTTGAACTCTCTTCATCTGTTCATTTACCTTACAATCAGTTTCCTGCCCTTTATCAATTATTCTAATTTATGGAATTATAGTATCTTTAAGAGATCTTGGGTGTGGCAGGGGCTAGAAAAAAAGAAGCATGAACAAACCTAGGGAATATTAACTAATATGGATAATCTTGGGAAACTTTGTGCCCTAAACTTGCAGTTTTCTTCAAAGTACAAAGTTTAATTCATGATTTTCCTAGTCTCCTTTCTACCTATATTTATATGTTTTGTCTGACCTTTTTGGGCACCACAAATTCACAATGGCATATTTTGCTAAGGGATAAAATGAATGCTCAGCATTACTGATACCAACCATTTGAAATTTCCCATTGACTGTATAGGGGTAAGCCATTCTCTCACTGACTAAGACTAAAACTAAGATAGGGCAAGATTCTTTTTAGCATAAAATCATCTCCACCCTCTTGAGTCATCCCAAGATCATACTTGCCCATTGAGGCATAAGCCTCTGAGTCTTCTGCCAAATTTGAATCTTTCACTAGCCCTGCCTATCACTGTATACACCCAATAAGTAGTGGCTCTCTTGGAGTATGGGCTCTTGGCTCATCTGGAGACATCAACTTCCCAGTCACTCATCTTGTATTACTAAATTTGTCTCTGTTTTTTATTTTATCATCTTGCTGCACCCTTAACACAGGCAATTGGGGCTCTTGGTCAGGTCCAAGATACTACCTCATTTCCTTCCAAGACTTTGATCTTTTGCTCTTAAGGGATGTAGAGGGACCATAGGTCCAAATTCTTATGACTGCTTCAGACTGAAGGTGAGGCAGGGATGTTGACCCTGCCTAGCCAGCAAACAAAAATGTCACACTGATGTAAAGAAGACAGGGGAAGATCAGTTGTGAGAGCTTGTTCAGAGGGTCTAGCAGGGTAGCACAGCTACTTGTGCATGCTTGACAGAGGAAACTGTCCTCCTCTATCAGGGATGGTTATCCTCTTTGACCAAGCGCACAATTTTCAGGAGGAGCAAATTAACCCTAGAAATCAATGGGGTGACTAATGTCACAGCTCAAGGACCCTTACATCCAGGAAGAGGGATTTTGTTGTTTGATGAGACATCATCCTCTGATAGTCTGGAAAGAAGAGAAGGACATTAGCAGGCCATTGACATTGAAGCTTTACTTTATAGCCATGTTAAACAAGCAGGGGCCAAAAATTAAAATAATATTAATAGTGACTCCAAAATGTTGTAGAAGTTAAACAAAAGTAGGCAACATTTGACATGCCACTTTTTTGTTTGTTTGCTTGTTTGTTTGTTTTTTGAGACAGGATCTCAATACTGTATAGAGTTCAGATTGGCTTTGAACTGGCAGCAATCCTCTGCTTCAGCCTTCTGAGTACTAAGATTACAGGCTTGCACCACATCCATTTTAAGCCTTTTATCATATATTTTTAATTAATTAATTAATTAATTTTTAATTTTTTAAAAAAATCTATTCTATTTCAAACAGAAGGAAAAAAAAAGAAAAGGAAAAGACTCCCCCAAATTTCAAAACATATCAATCAGAGGGCAATAATAGTACATACACTGCACATTGTTGTCCCCAAATCATTCACCCAGAGCACAAGACATCTGCACTACTTTGTTTGAACAGTATCAGAACAAATCTTTCTCTTCATTGCCATTGGAATTTTGATTGGGATTGCACTGAATCTGTATAACAGTTTTGGAAGTATGGCTATTTTCACTATACTGGTTCTTCCTACCCAAGAGCATAGGATATCTCTCCATTTTCTAATATCCTCTTCAATCTCCTTTTGCAGAGAGTACTGATGTTTTCAATGTAGAGGTCTTTTACATCCTTCATTAGATTGATTCCTAGCTGTTTCATTTTTTTTGGATACTATTGTGAAAGGTGTTGTTTCCCTGATTTCTCTCTCAGTGAGTATTATTCGAGTACAGAAAGGCTACTGATGTTTGAGTGTTGACTTTGTATCCAGCTATGCTATTGAATTTACTTATTCAATCTAGAAGTCTTTTGGTGGAGTTTTTGGGGTCTTTTAAGTAGACTATCATGTCATCTACAAATAACAATAGTTTAACTTCTTTCTTGCTTATCTTTATTCCTTTTTTTTTGTCTTACCTGATTGCTCTGGCTAATGTTTTCAGAACTATATTGAATACATGTGGTGATAACGGACATCCTGCTCTTGTTCCTGATTTTAGAGTGAAAGCTTTCAGTTTTTGTCCATTTAGTATGATGTTGGCTGTTGGTTTGTTATAAATGGCCTTTTTCAGATTGAGATAAAGACCACCTATTCCAATTTTATGTAGGATTTTTATCATGAATGGGTGCTGGACTTTGGCAAAAACTTCTTCTTCTTTTTAATTTTATTTTTGAGACAGGATCTCACTATGTAGTTCAAGCTGGCTTTGAGCTCACTATGTAGCCTCTCCATCCTTTGTTATTATTTGATTTCTTGATGGTAGTCATTGTTTCTTGGCTGAGTTGGAATGTCAGTGTTGTTTTAATTTGCTTTTCTCTAACGCCAGCTGTGTTGAGCATATTTTCACGTATTTATAGGACATTCGTATTTCTTATGAGAAGTATCTGTTTATTTCAGTTGCCCATTTTTTGATTGGGTCTTTCATACAAGTTCTAATTGTTTTGAGTTCTTCATATATTCTGGATATTTGTCATCTCTCCATGTTGTAGTTGGAAAATTTTTTTTCCAGTTTGTGAGTTTTCTTTTGCCTCTGTTGGTCATTTCCTTTGCTGTGAAGATTTAAAATTTGAAATAATTCTATCTGTTGACTTTTGATGTTATTTCTTGTGCAACTGGGGTTCTGTTCAGAAAATTCTTGCCAACACCTATGACTACTAGAGTTTTACCTATTCTTTCTTTGTTCAACAGGCTAAATGTTTTGTTGTAATATTTAGATCTTTGACACATTTTGATTTTCATTTAGTACATAGTGAAAGATATGGATCTAACTTCAATCTTTTCTGCATGTCTATAGCCAATTTTTCCAGCAGCATTTGCTAATTTTTTGAAATGGAGCAGCTACAGGCACTTTAGTCAATTATTAAAATGGCTTAGCAGGCAGACATATAGGTAAGAAAACATAGAACACGTAAAACAATTATATTAAGTCAGAGTTCACTTTTAGCTACATTGGCCATATAAAAGTATAACAATAATTCTTTTTCTTATTTTTAGATGTATTACTATAAATGAACTAGTCAGATTTCTCTCTAGGGGCATTAATTAGTGGTTCTTAGTCTTTTTTTTTTCCATAAAAATCCAACTTTATTAAACACAGGAATAGATGAATTTTCAAATTAATTATTTTTACTTTATGGTTTTCAGTTTTGAAGCTATCTGATCCATGGTAGAACTTGTTAACTGGTACTATACGAAGATGCTTGTCTATTACTTTAATTTTATATTCATAAACAAATATATTTAAATCTAGAAACATTTGTGATTGGTTTAGTGCATAGTAATTCCTGCTATTTGCACTGTTCAAGCTGGCAATAAGGGATCATCTGCTCTACAGCAAATTTGAAGCACAAATTTGAATTTTATACAAAAATTCAGTTTTACGCTTATTCTTACATTAGAGGGAGCTGGTATCTATAACTTACAGGCAAGCAAATACTTGTTTTCTACCTCTGAAGTGAACAAAAATATACATAATGTATTGTTTTCATTAGGTAAGACTTGCTGTTATGGATTAAAAACTGGTGGTCAATTTAACACCAGTTGAATTAAATCAGTATGGTGCCAAGTGTAGATGGCCCACCTGAGGAAAGTTGCCAGCATAAATAGAGACATGGAGGAGCAGAGCGGAATGTTGTGGATTTTCCTAAGTATTGCTGTTTTGAGCCGTTGGTTCTCCTGGAGGAGCTTGTCATGCTGGCTTCCCCAGTACGAATCTGGCCATTATCATCAGAGGACCTTGGGACCTTGTCGCCAAGAGTGGCTGTGGTTCACATTGGGGGAGCTCTGCTCCTTACATTGGGCATTGCTTCCTGACTCTGAAGGGAAGATGTGTGCTGTTTACTCTCCAGGAGAAGCTTGTCACACTGGCTTCCTAACATGTACTTGACTGTTCTCAGTGTTGGAGGAGTTCAGGCCTTCATTGTCACTGAGGATGGCTGTGGTACTTTTCAGGGCAGCCTTGGTCCTTATTTTGAGCATGACTTCTCGGCTCCAGTGTAGAACCCTAAACCTACTGGCACAGCTCCTTCACCCCGCTGGCATAGACTTTCTAGCTTCCACCACTGACCTTTGGGCCTTCCCAGCACAGATCTGTAAAAAAGACTGGCACAAGTCCTTGTCATGGGCTCTAGACCCCCAATTGGACTCATGGGAGGCATTGTCATGGGCTCTGGGTCTTCAGCTGGGCTCATGCAGTACATTGCTGGGGGATCTAGAGCCTTGGCTGAGTATTCTGGGTCTTTAATGTTGTGGACAGATTTCCTGCACTTTATGGTGTTTAACTCTGGGTGACCATCATAAAGCAGTATTATAAATTCTGTGTCCTATCTGTAATTGTTCTCCATGTAACACCTGAGTACAACACTTGCTTTTTATATTTCAGTGAGAATACCATGTAATTCTTTTGTGAACAAAATGACCAGGATACAAACCATCTTTGGAGGAAGTACTTAACATGCATATCTTATTAAAATAAATCCTCTAGTAAGAAATGGAGAATTCACTGCCCTTACTTTGTTTTTACTTTATTTTAAAGAGGATAAAATCAAGCAAAAAACAAAACAAAACAAAGCAACACACACATACACAAAACAAAACAAGGTCAATCAAAACAAAACAGTGCAAGTGACACAGAACTTCAAAACAATACAAAATCAACAATGGTTACCATAATGCCTCTTGCTGTATTCGGAATAGCTACAGATACACTCAGACAGAGTAAAAATCAGACAGAACAGAATAGAATAGAACCAATAAAAACAAAGCAATGAATGCAATAAGGGACTTCAAAACAAGACAATAGTGAATCCAAAATGGCTACCATAACATATCTTGTTATCTTTGAAATAGCTGTCTATGCCATCTGATATAACAAAAATCAAACAAAACAAAACAGAATAAAACCCAGCCCAACAGGCTGGGTGTGGTGGTGCACGCCTTTAATCCCAGGACTCAGGAGGCTGAGGTAGATGGAACATTGTGAGTTCGAGACCGGCTTGGGCTACAATGTGAGCAAGGCCAGCCTGAACTATATAGTGTGACCCTGCCTCAAAAAAAATAGGGCCCGGAGTTTGGCTCAGTGGCTTAAGCGCCTGCCTGGAAGGCACAAGGTTGTGAATTCGATCCCCAGTATCGCAAAAAACAAAAACAAAAACATAATCCAACCCAATGATACCATGAAAATTATACAGGACTTCAAAACAAGATAATAGGAAATTAACTATGGCTACCACCTGCAGAAGGAGATCCCCAGTAGATGCCACACTGTGTACCATTATCCTCTGAATAGATGATTAGGCCACCTGCCCTAGACGGTGAAGTCAGTGAAACACCAGACCTCACAAGCATCAAATTGCATTTCACCTGAATAGCTATCATTGCAGCCTGTGTTTCTCCAGATCAGCTGGTCACTTATGGGGGTGGGGGTGGGGTGTGTTGGCTCTTCTTGTTTCCCAGCCTGTGTGCCAGAAGGGGCTGGGGTCTGGCTGTCCCGCTGCTGGCAGTGACCTGCGCATGGTGCTGGTTTGCAAGAAGGGCTTGCTTCTTGGTGAATCTACTGCTTTTACTTTGAATGCTTTATGGTTATCTGTTAAATTTCTATGTGCAGCTCACCAGCATTCCCTTATTGGAAACATCAATATTTCTGTATCATAGTTCTTAAAAAGACTTGAAAGTCTCAAAATTCTGTGTCTTCTTTGGCTTGCTTCTCTCTTCATTCCACCCAGGCTTTATTAATGGTTCGCTTCATATCGTCATCTCCATCTTCATAAATTTTCTTTAGAACATTCATTAATCCCTCACTGGAATCTATCTCAGAAACTTAGGATGGCTTTTCCTTTTCTTTGCACTCTTTCTCAACTTGAATTAAGTACTCCAACCCAGTTTTTTCTGCTTTCTTTCTTTCTTGTGGTTTTTATTATTTTGGTACTGGGAATTGAACTCAGGACTCTGCTTTCTTTCTACGCAATAAAAACATTATCTTGATTTTTTTTTTGGAACTGCCTTTTACTGAGATGGGTTTCAAGAACTTGTTCACATAGAGTAACTCTTCCAATTTAGATTCTTTTTTTTATTTAAGCAGAAAAAGACATATATAACAAAGACAAAAAACAAAACAGACAAACAAATGACTAGAGTAAATGCACAACGGTAACATTTCAGGTTTACAAAGCAGGATGATAGAAACTTGACAATGCTTGCAATATTGTGTATCATTATCTTTAAAATGGTTGTTTACATTAACAGATATAGACATGTAAAATTGATCTAATCATATCAGTATTAATTGTTCTTTCTCAATAACGAATACATTCAGCAGTGTGTTCATTTTAGTTATCTTACATATACATATATACAGATTTATATCTTTTCCTTTTCCCTTCCCTCTTCCCCCCTTTCCCCTTCCCAGTTACTTTTGCTCTTCGAGCAGTTTTTTACCCTTACATAGTATTTATTACAGATTTTGGATCATGTATACTTTTCAGTTTCTTACACTAGGGAGACAATACGGTATTTACACATGTGAGTTTGATTTATGTCACTTATGAGTATGGTCTCAAGTCGTGACCATTTACTTACAAAAGTCTCAATGCCATCTTTCTTAATAGCTGAGTAGTACTCCATTGTATAAAAATACCACATCTTTTTTATTCATTCTTTGATTGATGGGCACTTGGGTTGTTTCCAAGATCTGGCTATTACAAATTGTGTTGCTATAAACATGGGTGCACAGATATCACTGTGTTATGATGTTTTCAATTCTTCTGGGAAAATACCCAATAGGAGGGATAGCTGGGTTGAATTGAATCTCTAATCCTAGCTTCCTGAGGAATCTCCACACTGACTTCCACAGTGGCTGCACCAGTCTACACTCCCACCAACAGTGGAGAAGAGTTCCTTTTTCCCCACATCCCCTCCAGCATTTGTTGTTGGTTGATTTTTTAATCTTGGCCGTTCTTACTGGAGTGAGATGAAATCTCAGTGTTGTTTTAATTTGCATTTCCCAAATGACCATTGATGTTGAACATTTTTTCATATATTTATTTGCCATTTGTATTTCTTTCTCTGAGAAGTGTGTATTCATCTCAGATGCCCATTTTTGGATTGAGTCCTTAAATTTTAGGGGCCTGATTTCTTTTAATTATTTATATGTTTTAGATAGAAGTCCTTTGTCTGATGAACAATTGGCTAAAATATTTTCCCAATTCGTGGGTTTTCTTTTTACTCTGTTGGAGATTTCCTTTGACATGCAAAAACTTTTTAGTAAGATGAGATCCCAGTTGTTGATTCTGGGAAGTGTTTCTCGTGCAATTTGATTTTTGTTCATGAACTCTCTGCCTACTCCTATATCATTGAGATTTTTACCTACTCTGTCTTTTAGTAAGTTTAGTGTCTGTGTTTTAATATTCAGATCTTTGATCCATTTTGACTTTATTTTAGTGCATGGTGATAGGCATGGATCTAGTTTTAGTTTATGGCATATAGAAAGCCAGTTTCTCCAGCACCATTTGTTAAAAAGGCTATCTTTCTTCCAATGTACATGTTTGGCCCCTTTGTCAAAGATGAGGTGGCTAAGTGTGTTTATAGTTGTGAGTGTATCTTCTAATCTATTCTATTGATCTTCAGGTCTGTTTTGATTCCAGTACCATGCTGATTTTATCACAGTAGCTCTGTAGTATAGTTTCAAGCTGGGGATTGTGATCCTCCTGCCTTCCCTTTGTTGCCCAGAATTGCCTTTGCTATTCTAGGTCTTTTCTGGTTCTAGATGAATTTCAGGAATGCTTTCTGTAGCTCTGTGAGGTAGGCAAGTGGTATTTTGATTGGGATTGCATTAAATCTGTATAATAATTTTGGGAGAATGGCCATTTTCACGATGTTTGTTCTTCCTATCCATGAACAGGGAATATGTTTCCATTTTCTGAGATCTTCTTCGATTTCCTTCTTTAGAGTAATGTAATTTTCACTGTAGAGATCTTTGACTTCCTTCGTTAGATCGATTCCTAAGTATTTCATTTTTTGGGATGTTATAGTGAAGGGTGTGGTTTCCCTTATTTCTCTGTCAGTGACTTTGTTGTTTGTGTACAGGAATGCTATTGATTTTTGAGTGTTCACCTTGTATCCAGCTACATTACTAAATTTAGTTATTACTTCTAAAAGTCTTCTAATGGATTTTTGGGGGTGTTCTATGTAGAGTATCATATCATCTGCAAATAGTGATAAGTTCACTTCTTCCTTTCCTATCCTTATTCCCTTTATTTCTTTCTCTTGTCTAATTGCTCTGGCTAATATTTCCAGGACTATATTGAATAGGAGTGGTGATAATGGACATCCTTGTCTTGTTCCTGATTTTAGGTTGAAAGTTTTCAGTTTTTCTCCATTTAGTAAGACGTTGGCTGTTGGTTTATGATATATGGCTTTTATCAGGTTGAGGTAGAAACCATCTGTTCCGATTTCCTGTAGGGTTTTTATCATGAATGGGTGCTGGATTTTGTCAAAAGCTTTTTCTGCATCTATTGAGATGATCATGTGGTTCTTGTCCTTGGCCCTGTTGATATGGTGTATTACATTTATTGATTTGCGTATGTTAAACCATGCCTGCATTCCTGGGATGAATCCCACTTGATCATGATGTATAAACTTTCTGATAACTTGCTGTATTGTATTTGCCAGTATTTTATTGAGGATTTTTGCATCTATGTTCATGAGGGAGATTGGCCTGTAATTTTCTTTTTTGGTTGGGTCTTTCTCTGGTTTTGGTATTAGGGTAATGCTTGTTTCCAGGAATGAATTAGGGAGACTTACTTCCCTTTCAATTTCATTGAAGAGTTTGAGGAGTGTTGGCATTAAGTCTTCCCTAAGTTTCTTGTAGAATTCAGCAGTGAATCTACCAGGGTCTGGGCTTTTCTTTGTTGGTAGGGTCCTAATTACATTTTCAATTTCATTAGCTGAAATTGGGTTATTCAGCAGCTTTACATCTTCTTGACTCAGCTTTGGAAATTCATAGGTTTCTAGGAACCTGTCCATTTCTTCTGTGTTATCAAATTTATGTGAGTAAAGGTTTTCGAAGTAGGTGTTGATGATCTTCTGTATTTCCTCCGGGTCTGTAGTGATTTCACCCTTTTCATTTCTTATTGCATGAATCTGAGTTTTTTCTTTCCTCTTCTTGATAAGGTTGGCTAGGGGTCTATCAATTTTATTTACTCTTTCAAAGAACCAACTCTTCGATTCATTAATTCTTTGTATTGTTTCCTTAGTTTCAAATGCATTAATTTCTGCTCTAATCTTAATAATTTTCTCCCTTCTTTGGGCTTTGGACTTGACTTGCTCTTCTTTTTCTAGAAGTTTGAGATGCAGCATTAGGTTGTTTATTTGTGTTCCTTCCATTTTTCTGATGTTGGAATTTAGTGCTATCTATTTCCCTCTGAGGACTGCTTTCATTGTGTCCCACAGGTTCCGGTAATTTGTATTTGCATTTTCATTCAATCGTAGATATTGTTTAATTTCTTCTTTAACTTCTTCTCTGACCCATTGGTTATTTAGGAGAGTATTATTTAATTTCCATGTGTTTATGCAGTTCTTGTGGGTTTTTTTGTCATTCATTTCCAATTTTACTGCGCTATGGTCAGATAATATGCACGG